>CAJUYH010006680.1:0-13264 GCA_910591685.1 Galerucella tenella | reverse complement strand
TATATATATATATATATATATGTGTGTGTGTGTGTGTGCGTGTGCGTGTAGATATCTAGAAACAGTTCTTATGTCCTCTATTCGTTCTCTCACTTTGTTTTCCTCCCTCATTTTCTCCCGACCTCTACAGCATTTTCTTTGCTTTGTATTTACATCCGCCAACTAATAGCCTCACATATATATTGCACACTGCGAACTTCTCTACATATCTATACGTACATAAACATACATATATATGTGTGTGCATTCATTCTCTTCTCCTTACGTTTTTTTGTTTGTCTGATAGATTTATTCTTCTAATGTGAATGCAGCAATTGTCTTTTCTATTCCATGCTATTTCATTGTCTTTCTTCTTTGAAACAGCACTATTTTCCCGTTTAGATAATATTGGTTTATTGTGTATGTAAGTGTAAAACAGATAATACTATATTAATATGTATGAGAGATACATTAATTTATGCGATAGATAAGAAAATTAACAAAATGAATGAAACACCGACAGTTTTTCATTTCTATAAATGCATAAATTAATCTTACATCACAGTTTCTTATTACTCATACATTTATTCAATTTTTTATAAACATCGTTTTCTATTTATTTATTTATTTATTTATTTATTCATTCATAATATATGCATCTGTTTTCATGTGTTTATATGTATGGTAGTGAATGAATTTATGACAGGCGATTCCGTTGACATTCCATTACTATGTACTATAAACCCTCTTCTCACTTCTCATTTCTCACTCACACATGTATATAAATGAATAAATAAATAAAGCGCATATACAGAGGGTGAATAAATTAAGTAACAATAGAATAAAATTTCCAAATACTTGGAGTACAAAAATATTTATCATTTTAATTTAACAGCAATTTTTATTCTTCAATACTATTTATATATTTTCTTTTTTCCATTTTGTTTCTTTCATTTTTTTTTTTCATATTCATTATTATTTGAACCGGTTTCTGGTTACGATGTCGCCATTCGCGCGTTATTATCATTCGTTTGAGCGCAACGAAAATGTGTCGGGGTCGAGGCTGACGTGTACGCGTGTGTTTGTATATATATATATGTATGTATATATCTATATATGTCCCCTGAGAGTGTGCGTTTATCTCTCTTTCACTCGCGCTTCATCCAGTCTCTGTTCACTGACGCTGTGTCTCGACTGTGTCTGTGCACTGTCCGTACTTAATCTACTGTGGCAGATATAACCTATACCAAGTGTAGAGGGGTTAACATATATCAACGACCGGCGCCACCAAAGTATATATATATATAAATACAGTTCCCCTCTGGGATCTTTCTATATACAAGTATATATGGTATATATAAAGTTGCTTCCACCTGTTTGTAGAGCAATTTTGTATAACGGAAAATGTGCTGGAAAAAGTAGGCAAATTTCTTTGATGGAAAATTCCCTCTTCTGTTTATCTACTTGTTTATTATTATAGAAAATTGATTTATTTAATAGATTTTTATTGCGTTGGCAATTTTTCTTATATCATTGGTAAAATTATTCAAACAATTACGCATCGATTGAGTACATATATTATAATATATTTCAATCGTAGGATCCCTTAAAAAGTCGTGATATCATTTTTACAAATAAAAACAAAATTCCTGATTTTATTTTATTTTTTTTCCCGTGACAAATTAGTAAATAAATGATTGAGCGCTATATTATTTCTTTCGTTCTCTCAAATGGTTTACGACATTGAGGGTGATGATGAAACGGCGTCTAAAGCTATTTAAAAAAAAAGCATAAAGAGAAAAAAATATATTACCGGTCGTATAATCTTTAAAGAAATAAAATAAATGAAACGTAAAAAATGAAATTAAAAATTACAGAATGCCAGGCAGCGAAATATGAGTGTAATTGTTATATTACTTGAAATATATATACAAATATCCACACATGCACGCACACACACATACACACACACACACTATATATAACCGGAGTTTCGCGATAAGATACGAGTATATACATGCACCATCTTGTCCGAAAGAAGGACCACCAAGGATATGGTTTAATCGATGCGCCTCTTTTGCCAGCCAATTCGATTGGAGATGGCCTTTATCTTCAAGACATCGACCCTTGTTTAATTCACGATATTCTCTCTGTCCGTATGGGGGTCTTCGGCGGAGGCAAGCAGCGTGGCTAGGCGTCCAAGCGGAAAAAATAAACAAAAAAAAAAGACAACACCATGAGGGAGAGAATGAGCAGAGAGGTAGAAAGTTTATCTGGGTATGCATCAGCTCCTACTCGAGTTGGCAATATTATCGTTGGAGTGACGAGAGAATTGCAACTTTATATGTGTGTGTATGTGCGCGCGCTTGGTTGTGTAGATTGGTATTGGCCGGGGATTGAGCGGCGGACACAGTTGGTGCGTCTACGGTAACGGCGTCGGGTATAGTAGACAGAGTGAACGCGATACGATGAAGTGAATTGACGCGGTGGCGCGCGCGATAAAAGGAAACAACGAATCAGTCGCCCCGCCGTGCGCGGGTTGAGAGGGCGGAGCCGTCATTCGTCGTCGTGGCCATTGGGACACACAAATGGTGGGGCTATACAATCTCTCACTCTCTCTCTTCCCCTCTCTCTCTCTCCCTCACTCTCTCTCTTACACACACATACACACACACTCACTAAACTTGCAATCGTGTGATTTTGTAGTAGGGATAAACACGGTTGCTCACGAGCCTCGCATGGACCCAGTAGACGGCAGCACTGCGGCCCGCGCGTATCGCAGCTTTGCCTCCGAAGCGACCGAGACAAATTTTTTTTACAATTGCGGAATTAGTTTCCAGTTGGCCACGCAACCAAACACGAAGGAGAAAAAAATAATTTAATAAGATCAATAAAGATTAAACACCGCCAACGATAAAAAAAAACGTTGCGATATTGACAGTGCACTTGTATTATTGAAGGCTGCAATATTTTCAAGTTGAGAAGACGCCATTTTGTGTGTTCAATTTTTGTTTTTGTTGTTTTGTTTTTTTTTTTTCCTTTTATAGTTGTGTTTGTTGGTGGATGTGTTGTTTATAAGCAGCAAGACGTCTGTAAATATGTTTGAGTAACATCGTGAAGATAAAAAGAGAGGAAAAAAATAGGAGCAATAATTAAGTTAATATATAAAGATTCCATGAGATCAATGTAGATATAACGAATAATAGATACAAAAGTATCAAGTGGGTGCGTATTACAGTATATTTTTTGAGTGTTTTATTGGCCTCTCGTTGAGATTCCGACACGCGCTTTTTGAGCTTCAGAAAATCGATATTATCCGCGTGATTTTCCGGGGCTCATGAATGGTCGGCTCTTCCTCTATCCCATGTATTCTATTACTTCCATCTCATTTTCGCATTATTCTACTCGTGTTTCAATGTGATATACGAGTAAATGTGAGTGCCATTGTGCAATTATTTTTGGCCAAAATCGATAAGCATCGACGCTCCAACAAAAATTCACTATTCAATTTTTCTCTCATTTTCAACAAACTTCATGCAATTGTTTCATATTATTTTTCGTTTATTTATACACAAACAGAAAAGCAACATAAAAATATACTTGAGTTCATTGTCGTGAACGTATACTTTCCTTTTTTTATTCTATATTATTCCCATTCCGTTACTACTTTTTGTAGAGGTTTAGAGCAATCAAGGAATATATTGTTACATTACGAGGATATATAAATATTGATGAAGTAAAAAAGGTCGATGTCTCCATGGACCATTAGACAATTCGTTGTCGCAACCGCACCTTGTATATAAAAAAATAAAAATAAAAAATAAAAAATAATAATATAAAAAGCCGGGTTAGCAACGACGAATTAGTGTAGTGCTAAGCGGATATTACTGGTGATTTTCGTGTGTGTTGGTGCATGCATACGAGATATATTGACTGATAGGAGGAGATAAGTGACGATATAGAAGTGACCCTCGTTGAACCTCCACGGATAACCGGAGGGTGTAGTAGTGGTGCTATATGTACATAAACTAAAGCATCGAATCAGCAACAAACGCGAGCGCGGTCATTACCATTTAACGGACAGACAGAGAGAGACAAGAGAAATAAAAAGGAAGTGAAAGTAAGTCGAAAAAAATGTGTGGCAAGTGGATGAATTGCATGAGAGAAAATTTTAAAAACAATCCATACAATATTCAAATTACCATTCTCTATTTTCCTCTTTTCTTTATTCAAATTCATTCTTTCGGCCATTCGCTTCGCCAAATGATAGAGGGTGGAGTGCGAGAGAGGAGGATATTATATTCCACCATAGCGTTACGCTATACACACACAAATAGGCAGGCAAGAGTTTTGTATGGGTCGTAAAAAGAATGGGAGATGAAATAAAATAAACGGAAAATAAATTGCCGCCGGACGAATTGTGAGATAAGTTGATTCGATCGATACGAAACACGAATATCTACAGTTTCGTTTCGCATTATTTCATACATTTGCACACATACACTAATGTATGGATAGATATTCTTGTGTTTATTTGCATTGGACCAATGTGGGTGGTATTTTATATTGAGTGAGTCATATCGAAAGACAATATAAATATATATAAAATCAGTATTGGCGCGGCCAATTCAAATTTGCACAATCATAAATCGTTTATACAAGCGTATTCAATATATATGTATATATAGAGATTTGTGTATATGTATTTTCTCTTTGTGTAATTTCCTCCCTTTCTCGCTTGTTCTACCTAGTTGTTTAATGCTTTCCGTCCCTTCGTGCCTATCTCAACCCTCTTCAAACTGCACGTTGGTGAAATTATTCAAAACCCGCCAAATCCCCTGTTGAATTCGATGAAACTTACGAGTATATATTAATGTATCAAGGTGTGTGTATGCGTGAGTAGTCGGAAGAGAATGTGATTCAAAGTATTTGCAGATTACTCAACTTTCAACCGTCTCAATTGTTTCACGATTAACAGTTTAAATTCATTCACATCTTTATTTATTTAAAATCAATAGCTAAAAATGTCAGTAATATAACTAAAATTTTAATGAAAATCTCCCCTAAAATAAATAATTATTTATTACATATTGAATTATATTTGTATTCCACTGTAATTAATTAGAATGGCAAGTGAGCAGTGATAAGACAATTGATTTAAAAAATGCCTTTATTTTTATTTGTGAAAAAAGTATGAAAAAAAATTTCATTTGGATTAAATGTAACAGTGCGGTGTTTAAATTCCAATCCTAAAACATATTAGATGGTAAATAAATTTTCAAAAGTGACGCGAATTGTAATTAGTAGTGTGAAATAAATTGGGAATCCAAGTGGAATGCATCTATATGAATACATGCAAGTGAATGTGTTTGTATGTACGTATGTGCCCCTTTATAATTATTATAGTTGAACTAGGAACAAAGAAGAGAGCATGTATATATACCTACTAAATATTTCTCCGCGGTCACGTTGTGGAATTCTCTTTTCCCTCTTCTGTCTCGTGTTCCTCACTCGCTTTATCTTTCTATAAATTTATGTATATTTACCTACGCAATTATGCGTACAGAGCGACACCAGTGTGCGGCATCTATGTACTAGTGTAATTTAATATATATATATATATATATGGAGGAATGTAGATACACCTCGGCCAGTTTAACTTAGTCAACGGAGAGAAATATATACTGAAGACCAGAAATAAAAAAAAAAGAGAGAGAAACATTTTTTGGCACATTGCCATCCAACTTTAACCCCAATTTGCAATAAAACTCATCACGGAAACGCATCTATTCCATTTCGCCGTTGTCAGATTATTGTTTCTGATAAGTATTAATGCCTTTCATATTTTATCGTTACTGAAACGAAACGAAAAAAAAAAAAAAAAAGCCGTCAATTAAATAAAATTTTGATTAAACGGCGATAAAAAAAAAAGAACAAAGCAAAAAATAGTATATAATAAAATTTAATCAGGTGTTCTAAAAATGACAAATATAACGGTATAGATAAAATTCTTTTTTATCACATATTATATTGAGGTAAAAAGAGAGTGAATGAAAAGTAAATAAGTGATAACGAAAAGTATTTGACACGTGAACATAACATATATGTGATGATAATAATTCTCTTTCTCAAGTTGCTCGGTATCGGATTACGTGCTCGATACATACCTACATAAATATATAAATACATATATATATATATATATATATATATATATCGGAGTTTATTTATCCCGGTCGTTCGTCGCACACTCGGCGTCCCGTTTATCTGCGCTAATAAATGCACAAGTCGAACACAAAGCCGTTTTGCGCGAGTGCAGTGAGGGAATGAAAGAGAGTAAAAGAAAAAAAAATTGCAGAAGGGTTAGTATATAATGCGATGGTCGTCTATATAAATATAAATATGTATTGTATGGCTGTGTGGGTGTGCGAGTGAGAGAGGAGGAGGGGGGGGGGGGGGGACATGCGGGGCATGCCAAGCATGTGCATTTCAGATGAGTCTATGTATGTATCCTTTTACGAGCAACAAAGAAGTAATATGTTGGTGTGTGTGTGTGTGTGTGTGTGTATGTTTATGTTTTGTGTATACGCAGCGACTGACTTTGCGATTATCTGACTTTGGAGCGTGACGGCACGAGGAGTGTAATGCAAGCACGAGGGTGAAGATGAAGAATGAAGAGCGAGGAGGGCGGTAAAGACGATGAGGATAAAGGGGATGTCAGAGACAAATGTTCGTAGAATAGGGAAGTCGTAAAAAGAATTCCACAACATTTCATGGATAGGGGAAAAAGCACTGTTACATTTAATTGAGTTGACAGAAATAAGCAAAGTTTTATCAACTACTTCGAACAATTAATTGTATATAGACGACATTTTACACGAAAAAATGCATTGGTTCAACAGTAACTGAAAATTTTATTTGTTGTCGATGAGATATAAAAAAATCCAACTTAAAGTACACAAAATTACGTTAAATCTTATAATATAGGGAGAAAATTTCATCTTTAACGGATACTATCTCACTAATTTCGAATATTAAAATAACATTATTTGTCGTCCTGATAATTATTTTTATGAACGTCCCAGTATATTTCCCGGTTAATATTGATTGTATTTTTTATTTTTTCCGCTTGTTTCTATGTTTCATTATTTAATTATTATTTTACTCACTTATTTGGTATTTATTTCTTTATTTTTACAGCCGCGAGTGCCAAGACGACCTCGTGGACGTCCAGGAAATAGTACATTACCCAGTTCGCAAAGTGCCGTCTCTCAGCATTTGGAAAAAGGTAAGATGATATATGTATATATTTCTCTCTGCTCGATATTCAGTTATAGTGCTGATAATTGTGATAGAGTAGAGGAGTATCGGGTTTCGATACCTTGGTACATATATATATATATATATATAGGCGCAAAATGGCGAATGCTGTGTGCAACTATCCCACGCGTATTTTCCCCTATTATATTAATCGTGTTATTGACCAATAAAGACTTATCCGACATTCGATTTCCGATTATACCACGTCTGGCAATGATTCTCGATATATCATAACGTAATTCCACCCTCGCAATTCCACTTCCGTTATATTATCGATTTTATTCATTCATGCAATATACACATGAATAATAACTACATATATAATAATTAAAAAATATCTATTAACTGGACATTAATTTCAATTCGATATGTATATTTAATTCATTGCCATTTTTATCAACACGTGAGAATTTCATTCATGAACTCAACCGTCCGGTTTCACCATTATATTCATTCTTTTTTTTTTCCTCATTCTTTTTTATCACTATTCGCCTTCTCTTTTATTTCTCCGACCGACACGAGATGCGAAATGAACCTTTGTTGAAAAAAGTGGAATAGAAATAAATAAATGAATAAAATGAAACATGAAAAAAGAAAGAAGAAATACGAGAGGTGAAGAGAGAGGCAACGACGAGTAAACGGATTGTTTGTGGCGAAGGAGTATGAGGAATTAGAGAGAAAGCAAAAGGAAGAGAGCCCTCGTTCTCTCGCGTTGTAGGCCAAGAGAAGGCAGAAAAACGAAAAATACAAGACTACACCAGCCGGAATAAATGCTTCGAGGAATTGGTGAACCGGTCTCCAACAAACAAAAGACTGTTCCGTCGTCTCCGCCTTCTTCAAACTTATTATTCCTCTTCGTCTACTTCTTTTTCTTTTACAATGCGTTATATGTTCGACTTTGCACTTTAAACATCAACTCGTCCACATTGGGAATGAAATTGGGAAGCGAAAGAAAAAACAAAATAAATAGACAGATAAATAAGTGAATAAAATAAAATAAAAATGGAAAAAAACAACAATGACAGCCCCATAGCTTACTCAAGGAGAAGTCTATAAAGTCTTTTTGGAGTCTTTGTCCTCGATTGAATGTTACTCTCGTGTTCCTCTTTGGCAAAACGCGCGAAAATTCAAGCATCAACAAAACGAAAAAGAAACAAACTTAAAAATCTTTTCTTTTTTTTTTTTTTTTGTCTTTTCTTCTCTTCTCCACATTCATTGGAGTGTGTGGTATTTGGCTATACTGAGAACGAGTCGAGTAAAATTACATAAAATAAAACGGAATATAAAAATAAATGAGAAGGCCACGCGTGGATGTCGTAAATAACGGACGAGGTTCTACGTACTGAGAAGGGCGGAGACACAAGAGTTGTTCCACAACTAAACAGAAAGAATGAAATAAAACGAAATAAAGAAAGAAATAAAAAGGCAACTTCATTTATCTTGGCAACTTTAATGTTACCTCAAAACTCGTTTAGTTTTGACAAAAAATTCTGTACGAAATCACGGAAGGGAATCCAATACTTTTCATCTTTTATATATACATAAAAAATACATCTATATATATGTATTGTTATACACTATAATAATAAAAGAGTATGGTGACAAGGCACCATCATGTTTCTTTGAAGTTGGACTTGTCATCCTGATTGTCTCCATACTTTTTTCTATCTCTTATCTCTTTTATCATCATTTTTCTTTTTCAACTTGTCATTTTCAATTTGTTCTCTCTCTGTAGACAGAGTATACTAGTACAGCTCGGCTCTCTTTCGTCCGTTCAATATATATAAATATACAGTGTAAAGCGAATATAAACGTCTTCGTGTCGGATGACACATTTTCCAAAAATATATTTGCGTATAAATGACCACGTGGAAGATTAAGTTTCGCCAATTGCAGAGAGAAATTTCTCATGTCATTTTCATATATCCAATTCAAGTCTCAACTTATTTTCATAATAATAATGCTTAATGATTGGGTCTTCTAGCAATAAATAAATAATTATTTTTATATGCACTCACTCTTTTTTTTTTACTTTGCCTCTAGTTTTCAATGTGGAGACAAATTTTTTATCATTATATCTATATATATGTTGCCGTTACATATTATGAAGTTTGTACGGACGTAACAGAGTTACAATAGACTGGAGCGTAATATATATATATACAGTTAGTGAGACATGTGGCTGTGTTCGATGCTGTTCGGTAGCCGCATAAGTTGGTTGTTCCGCGAGTACAGAGTTACAGAATTCAGATAATTATCGTTGTGAAATGGCGCAAAGTTTCGTTGCGAAGTAGACCGCGCTATTTCTCTTTCCATATATATATATATATATATATCAACCCTTTCTATACCCTCTTCTTCAGTATTTTATCTTATTAACATCTACATTTTAACCTTCATTAAATATACAAATACAAACGTAAAGTATTTTTTAATCGTCATTACAACTTTGAATAGCCTAAGCGATTTTTTAAATAAATTTCTTCATTGCATACAAAATATAATTTACCGGTATTATAATGACACTTTACTAATTGTTATGTATAAACTTTTAATTAATTTCTCATGAAAAAAGTGAAAAAAAACGTGGCATATTTGATTTTAGGTGTTTAAATATATTTAATGCGATTTCGATGTTTTATAAATTGAGTTTTGAGATTTATGTTGAGATTATCATCGACTAGACGCGCGTGTATATCAAATCGTTTTAATATATCTATCTTTTGCTTTTCTCTTTTTGACTCTCCGGAAATCTGGGTTAGAATCGCTTTTGGCTGGATGCCAACGTTGAGACAATTCTATATATTCTTGTTTCTATCCAACCCCAAATAGTCTAATCAGCGATTCTCAAATCATGATTATCATACGCGTATATATACTCTGTGCGCTCTGTCAAAGTTTCAATTTTTATATGTTCACCACTGGTGGCACACATATATTATAGAATATATCTAAAATATTATTTTTATTTGTACATATTTAATTTGAAAGAAATCGCAGTACAAATCACTTGAGTGCACGTTTATAAAATGTTTTCGTAATGACTTCTCAAATTTTAGAACTTCCCATTGACCACGAAATTAATGTGCGGTTAATGGACATATTACGACGATTATTTTGTTATATTGTCTAACATGGAAAAGTTTATGGTTTATGTAATAATATTTATGAGAGGATATGTCGCTTCATGTTATTACTTCCGACAGATGATTAAAAAATCTTGAGATTTTACAGAATTTTGTGTGGTTCTTTTGATCATTGAAAATGCACATTTGAAATGAAATAAAAATAATTGATATGTTGCCAGAATGATTAAGACACGAATGTGATATTACATATGCAATATCCGAAAACAGCCGTTGTCGTGCGGTCATTTTCAATGTTATATCTCACAGTAATGTTATAAGCATTAATAACTATTTAATTTTAGGTTGCTACATTTGTTGGTGTACGAAAAGAAACGAAGGTTCAGGTTATTGTATAAATTCCGTTAATTTACGAAACAGTATCAATGGTCGAGTAAAAAAATCCATCGTCATACAATTTTTACAATATAAATAGTAAATTTTCCTATACAGTGTTTTCTCTGATCCAATTATCAGAAACATTACAATCAGAATAGAATATATCGCTTACAATTATTACAATCCGTTTAATAAATTTGATCATGTTAGTCAGAAACACAGGTAATCTGTTGATAAATAATGGCAGATGATACTTAAAAATTGCTATTCGTCTTGTAATATTACCAAGTTGGATTGTAATTTCAGCAATAGAAATGACATCAATACATTTTTGATATACCATTATATATATCTTTTTTTCCAACCGACGGTGGTGGTTGGGTGGTTAAAGCGAACGCCATAGCTACCATCGAGGTTGAAGGTCGCGGGTTCGAATTCCTGGTAGAAATTTAAAAATGTAAAAATTATAAAAAACAATATTCCGTATCCTAAATGTTTATTATTTTGTATGGTAAACATTACTGTGCGGTATAGTAACTTTTCCTATATATTAATCCTGGTTCCAGATAACTACCAAAATTTAGTAATCTCAATCCAATTGAATCAGTAATATTTCATCTAATTTTCTTTCTATCTGGTTAATAGTAAATTTTAAATCATGAAAAATAATTATTCAGTTGCTTTTATTCCTTACTTTATTTTTCCTTTACTTTATGAATACGAAATGTGGAAAAAAAAAGGCATTTGATATATACAAATCGATTTTCGTGTGGTGCATTGACAGGCATATCACATGTGTTATTAACTGTGTATAGAATAGAGGGGAGTTTACATGCATTGACGATGTGCAGACCATGTGAAAATGGTTAGAAGGGTCGCAGGTGCCGCAAAGGTTTTTTTTTTTCTTTCACTTATTCGTGCTTTCATGATCTGCAAGTGTCCCATACATTTCAACAGGTTTTTTTTTCCCCCTCGAATAAAAATTCTCATGACTCTTTAATTTATTAAAGACAAAAATAAAAATTTTTTATTCCTTTCGCCTTCAATTATATATTATTTTTATTTTTTTTCTTCACTTTAAATATTTTTTTCTTTCTTTTTATTCCTTTTTCCCATTGCTTCTTTCAACATTATTTCATTACTTTATTTTCTCTTCGTCCTACAACTCTCCCACTGACTCTCTATGGAACGCGCGGACAACTTTTACTTAAAGATTGAAAGTTCGCCGGAAGTAGCAAGGAATTGAAGAAGAAAAGCATTATCGTGGTGATATATATACATATATGAACTTTTCAACAACTCTCTTTTTTTAAACTGCTTTAAGAAAGAAAGAAAGCGAATAAGAGCGCGAAAACTTTTCTAGATTTTCATTCGCTTTATCAGTAATCTCATATAATTCAATGAGATAAAATAACAATAACATTTTTTCCATAGATATAAATATAAATAAAATAAATAAATAAATAAATAAATGTATACAGTTGATGGTATGTGGAATTTGTGGTCGTTTTTCTTTTTTAAAAAAGATAATCTCTGATGTGCAGAGTTTTCTCTCCGCATGTTCGTCAAGCTTCAATTTGTTGCACAGGTGGCCGCATCACGTATCGAAAGTGAGATTGGCTCTTTCGAGAGCGAACAAACTCCGCGCGAGCTTCCCCACTCCAGCACACCATGGCAGTCTGCCAATTTTTTTTTCTTTTCTTCCTATCTCACTCGCACTCTTAACGCGCACTTGCGCGGTATCTCTCACTACATTTTTCACTGTATATGTATACACCCCGCACACTCTTCTCTTCCACCATTAACAGTATTCGTTGAATACATGTATAAACGCGCACTGTCAAGAGACCTATTTCCGTATATCCGGGTCCCGAGAGATCAACACAAGCGAATTCAAAAATTATTCGACATCAGGCGACGGAACGTTAACGGTCGTTTCTTTGTCTTTTCTATTGACTCTCACTGCATTCAGTATTTAAACAATTTCCTGGCGACATTTGCAATGGAAAATGAAGAAGTACTCCAGTATTATCGTAGGCCTGGTTATTTCAGCTTTGAAATCAATCCGATTTAAAATCCAGTCATAATAAAATTGAAAATGATGTTGAAATAGTAATAGGTATATTTAGGTATATATTTATTTATGTTTTTAGTCAATCTTGCTGTATTTATTTTATAAATATTCTCCCGCGGTCAATTATTCTGGGGTAAGAATTCGTGCAGTATTGTCACATATTTTTGTATATAAATTCAAATAAAATCATTCGCCCAAGTGAAAGAGGAACGTTTAATGAAAATATTGGTATAATTAATTCATTTAATTTATCCATTCAAACATTTATTATTGGTATATTTATTACAATACATCCAAATAATTTCTTCGTGTCAATTACTGTAGGGAAATATGAAGGAATCCACTATGCATATCTACATACCGTAAACAAAAATTACCATTAAAGCAAAAACAATCATTAAAATCACAATAAATCTTTTTTTTTTTT
>CAJUYH010006679.1:0-19486 GCA_910591685.1 Galerucella tenella | reverse complement strand
TATCAAGCTTCTGACTGTAATAGAATGTGTGATATTTGCCGAAAACCAATGCCAATGTATACCTACAACTTGAATGGCGTTTTGGAAGTATTTGTCAAACTTATCAAAGACTCGACGAATAACCAGCCCAAACCAACTTTGCTCAAGTTGTTGAAAATGTGGAATGGTAAATATAAAAACATGAAATGTACTGCAGAGCAGCAAGAGTATGTGATAGGACATTTACTTAAAGAACATTATCTTGCTGAAGAGAGAGGTTACTCAATGTATTCTAATCTTGCTTACATACAAGTTGGCCAACAAGTATCTCAATCAAGAAAAATTATTATGCAGTATCCAGAGCTGATACATATGCCAGCTATTGAGAAACTGATTTCTGTGGAAGAAGTTAAAAACATGCCTATGGATGTTGATGAGGAAATAGCTGACCCCAGTAGTAGTGGCGTTCATCAAAATGATGTACAAATTGTAGCAGAGCTACCAACAGACTCAGTGAAGAGAGTAACTGATACTGCACCTACATCAAGTAGAGGAACTAAGCGTAGTCGAAAAATCGATGACATACCAACTGCAAAAGTTACAAAAATGAAGTAACATATAGTAACTGTTATTACTGATTCACGTGAAGATGAGATATTGCTTAAATGCAGCATACTCACTAGATACAGTAGTGGATGTAAAGGAAGATTAAAAACATTTTAAAAGCATGTTCAAATGAGGCCTTATTTATAGTTTTCATGTGGTTTTACCCAACTGACAAACCTCAACTTATGTCAGTTTTTGCTTGATATATTTGATCTCATGACATTTAATATTTGTTCATTTTTACTTGTTGGTATATATGTAAATTTTCTTGTTGTGTGACGTTTGTAAAAGTAAAGTATTTTTGATAATTGCTTAATTTATTTCAAATAAAATCATTTACCTATTACATTAAGAAAGTGCTCAAATGCTGAAAGGTGAAAGGCTCCGATTACAGTGATTCCAAGGGGAGTTCCGATTGAATCTCTTTTTAAAACAACAGTGCTGAAATGGTAGCTCAAAGTAAAAGCAAGATTTCAGTTAAGAACATAATTTGTTTGCAATCTTTAACTTTACAATATTTTCATTGATTATGAAGAAGAAATATATTTATTTTTGATGACGGTAGCTGTAACGCTATCGAAACGTTAGAATGAAAATAAAAAGGGAATATTGTGATTTAATTTCCCAAGAAATAATGAAAATATCAGAATGGTAATATTGAAAATACCCTGTATAGTGTGTAATATGTGAAGTCTTTTGGTAAAATACGATATTTTTTAATAAAAAATTTATTAAATGAATGTATATGTACAGCATAAATATATATATAAATAATTTATTACACAAAGCATTCATATAAAATATATATAAAATTATAACGAAAATAATGCTTAAAAATATGGGTAAAATTAATTTAAATAAGTACAAATCTTTTTTCATTATTTTGGCAAGATTTTGTAATTTAATTTTGTAATGTAAAAGCCGATGAACTAGAATTGGTACTTTAAATCATTCAACAAAAAAGGCACTTTGATACTAATTTTTTAAGATAGTAAAACTGTATCTTCTTTAGAAAAAGCATTAAAGACTTGAGTTATTGAGGCGATGCCGACGATGAGATAAAAAGCTTAAGCTATTAAAAGTTACTTCTCTAAATAATTATAAGCTGTACACTGAAACCTATAGAGCAATTAAAAAAAGGCGGGGATAGACACCAAATCAGTATTTGCAATTCTAATGTTAATATAAGAAAGAGGAGATTACACTTCTTTAAAATATTTTGCAAATTGAATTTATTAGTTTAATGCCATTAACAATAAGCAGCAATCAATAAACAGAAATAAAAACAAATAGTCCGGACGGCAAAATAGATATTCTCTAATTTATTGCTTCTTAGGTTCGGTACACAGGGTGTATGTTTTGAAAGTACCCAATACTAGCACATTTACAAAAATAACTCGTACACATGATAAATTAAACGTCTCTAAAAATGTTTACTATAACTTTGCCTTCTGGAACTTTCTTCATAGCATTCCATGCTTCAATTCTAGTAAGATTTGTAAATTTGATGTCATTTACATTTATTATTTGGTCCCCGACTTTAAGATCTCCAGCCTTGTCAGCGGCACCTCCTAGAATTTAAAGATTAAATTAGGGTATTTAAAGAACACACATTTTTATTTGCAAAGTAGGCAATTAATTGTCCATACAACAGTGAGCGGAAATGTGACATTACTATATGCAAATTACAGCTGGTTAAAGGTAGGACCACCTCCCAGTGCGCCATGAACAGCAGTTGAATTGATCAGTTGCTAGAAGCAAATATTGCACTGAAAGTATACTCAAGAAGTAGGAGTGACAATTAACGAAGTCTGTGTCAAAGGGACAAATTTTAATGATAGTACACGGGGGTAGTGTTGTAGTTGTTTGTAGAAAACGCATATCTGAAGTTGAAATCAAATACAAATTCAAGTGATTATCACAGTGATATGAACTAGAATAATTTTAAAAAGTGGCTTTAAGCAAATCCACCACTAAATAGAATTCCTCTGATTGATAGCGCTCCATGCCAGAGTAGTGGTTTTTTGTATGTGTAGTCACTTACCGGTGAATATTTTTTTCACAATTAATGGCATATCTCCTTGCGGTGAATCTTTCCCCCCCTCAATACTGAATCCAAGCCCAGCTCCATCCTTATTAATAGTTATGACAGTGTTGGCTTTCTTTTCTTCTAATACTTCTAATGAAGGAGCTGAAACAAAAATTAACGGTACAGCAGGAATATCTTCTCCGCATCGCTCCAGAAATGCATTCTGGATTAGACTATAAGTGGAATTTTTCAGAAACAGTTTTATTTAAAAAGAATATAAGTATTCGTGGATAGTCCATATATTCATTATTATAGCAAGATACTTCTGTATCTGTATAGTAGGGAGGGTGAGTACTGAGTGTAGGCTCACAGCACTTAGGTCACATGTGACCCATTGTACATCCTCCCGAGGAGTTGTCCTCCAAGGTCATCGTCCATCCTGTCCTTCCCAGGAAGGTGGACAGGTCACTAGGAGACGTCTCCTTTATATAGGCAAAGACTTACCGAACACACAAGATACTTACATTTACTTCCTGAAAGCACAGAGGACATTGAAGTCGATCTTCTTTGTAGAGTACAACTGTTGCTACGAAGAGGTGATGGCACGGTATTTTCTCCTTCCAAAGTTACAATAGAAAAATCAGTAACTGGTTCCTACAACAATAATATGAAACTATTATTTTTATGTTGACATTTCTATTGATATAAATTCACTTATTGGTGAATGTTATAATTTTGAATAATGAATAATTTTCGTGAAATAATTTATATGAACCCTTCCAGTTCTGGCTCGAGCGGCTGACGAATGCTTGCGCAAGTACTACTTCGCAACCCCATACAGGGCCATGATCCGGGATAGAGAATCCTGGGGAAAAGAGAGGAATACACAGCCTCATGGGACCGTCTGGTATGAATACGGCCGTTTTGCGCTCGGCCGTTTTGCGCTCTTACCTGAAATCGACCTGTTTGCGCTCTGCGATTTTCATAATAGAAATGTATTATCCTTTTTTCTAGGATTTACCGATTTGCAATATAATTTTAAATTTATTATAACATAATAGCCCGGTAAAGGTTAGCTTAGAAAATTTGCTTAAAACCCATGGTACCTACTACAGAAAAATAATAAACATCTTCTTTTCTGTTTCTGTTAATGTCTATTTCGAAGAAAAGTAAATTAGGGGTAATTAGGGTAGGGTAGGTATGTCTTAAATCCCAGGATATCCCCAAAAATTACCTGCCTACCTAATTTGTTGATGTTTAATCAGTTTCCAAGGAAATGTGGAATTGCCATGAGCAAAGACATCGCAGTAACAATGCTTTGGAAGGTTGGAACCATCGTTTAAATACATTGATAAAACCACATTCCAATGTATTTCAATTGGTGAAGTGCCTACTTAAAGAAGCAGAATATTCTGATCACATTTATGACAGATCTACTTTAAATTTAGAAGGAAAGCGGCGCAAAAAAACCTATATTACTTTAGATGAAAGAATTTCCAAAACATTAAAGAAATATAAAGACACAAGAGACTTGAGAACATGTTTAAAGACGTTAGCTTATATTCAGAAGCTCGAATAAACAAACAAGTTTTTATTGACATGGATTTTTGTATTTTACTTTATAAAAAAACTTTGAAAAAATAAATATAATTTTTGTACTTTCTTGTTTTCTTGTAAAACTAATATTTTTAACTTACCCTTTACCGGACTATTATTGTAGGTAGGAGGAATTTAAAATTATATTGCAAATGGGCAGATCGAAGAAAATAAAGTAGATTATGAAAGTAGCAGAGCGCAAAGTGGCCGATTTCAGGTAGGAGCGCAAAACGGTCGGGCGCAAAGTGGCCGACACCTCTGGTATACAGATGGCTCATGCTCCGGTGATAGAGCAGGGGCTGGAATTTACTCTAGGAACCCAAGGACACAAATCTGTTACCATTGGGTGATGGTGTATCTGCATATCAGGCCAAGATATACGCTATCTTGGAATGTGCGCTGATAAACACAAGATATACACCGACAGTCAGGCAGCAATTAAAGCCCTGTGTGGATATACCATCAACTCAGGACTTGCTGACGAATGTCGAGAACGACTTGGTGATCTTGCAAGTCGGAACGCAGTGCGGCTAGAATGGAATCCGGCCCACTCTGGTTTTGATGGCAACGAAATAGCGGATGCACTGGCTGCGGAAGGGGCGGCAGCTCCTTTCTGCGGCCCAGACCCGACCATGGGCCTAAAAAAACAAACAATACGCAAGGAGACGAGAAAGTGGCTGAGGAACCAGCACCTCGCTCATTGGACGGCTCTGCAGGGTCCTAGACAATCCAAACTTCTACTGAAAGGATGGACTGATGGACACGCTAGGCAGCTATTGAACTACCAAGGAGTAGGTTGAGGAAGATATCAGGACTCCTAACAGGGCACTGCTGTGTGAGGAAGCACCTCTACAACCTAGAAGTAGAGGAAAGTTCCCTATGTAGGGGTTGCGGTATGATTGACGAAACGTCAGTTCATGTTCTCTTAGAGTATCCACACTGGGCTGCACTACGCAGGCGAATCTTCGGAATCCCTGTTATGGCCCCTGGAGACACAAGCAGGCATCCACTGAAAAAGGTTGTTGCCTTTATTGAAGGGCTCGGTTTCATGGATGTCTAGGTAGCAGGAATGGCACAATAGGCCCGCCAGTGGCCTCAGTGCCGGAGCCTTTGGCTTGAGTTTGTCTAGGTCAAGGCTTGGTGGGAAGCGATTTCGGACAGATGAAGAGGTGGTTGCGGAGACAAACGATGGTTTGAAAAAATTGGAAACTCGCTGGAATAAGTGGGTAGGGTTAAAAGAAGGAAATATTTTTTCACTACTTTTTCATTGAAAGTCACTCTTCCGTTAAACCGCCCTCATATTAAGGCTTGTATATCAACAAATTAATCAATTATAAGTTACCTTAAGTAAGTTGACAACCTCCAGATGAGTCAAGCCGCTGGTTAATTTGTTGTTAATGGAGATAATTTTGTCACCTCTTTTTAGTCGACCATCATGGTAGGCTATGCTGGAGTATCTTATACGATGTATCTAAAAAATAGTAGGTTTTTAAATAATTCCCCACACTATGCTATAATTCAATTTTTTTAAATATAATTATTAACCCCTTGTGAAAATTTTATCGTACACGTCCATGTTAAATAGACATCTCTCTGACTCTCAATAACAGTTTTTTGATGGTATATTTTTGAATTCAGAAAAATATGGGCTATTATCAAGATAAAATAACATAGAAGGTGTTGAATTGAAAAAAGAGATATTAATTTTTGCACCCTTTAAAGCCACTCTGATAATGCACGAATGTTATCAACCTGTCCATAATCTTACAACATTTTTGTTACGAATCTTTGTACACCCTGTATATTAGATAACTATAGTATGCTAATTCTGTTCTGGTGAGAATGTCGTTTGTAATTCCAATTGCAAAACGTAATACTCCCATTTAAATATTTTTTAAATAGATAATAAATTCTCTTTAAGATAATAAAATATATTTAAATATCATTTCCGTGGCCTCTTCCCACTCTGAATTCCACCTACAAATCAGTGTATAGCATTCACCGTTCTTAAATGTTTCATAAAATTGTAAATCTCAACCAGGTTTGCCAACCTACTGGTTTATATTAGTTTTTGCTGTATTTATTAATGCAGCAGAGTTATCTAATTGTTTCTATATACTTACAAGGTTATTCGTACACCTGCTTTAATTTCTAAACTGTATTACAGTGAAGTCATTTAGTAGATAGTGGATATGTGTGATATTGATACGAATATTTCAAAAATAAACTACCGAAATTATAAAGAACTAGGGCTAGTCTTTCTACAATTAGATCTGTCTAAAAACTAGACTCTTCTACCCTATAACTTACCGTTATGTCTGTGTTTTCATCAATACCTCCGATTACAGTAATTCCAAGAGGAGTACCGTTTGAATCTCTTTTTAAAACAACAGTTCTGGACTCAAGATCTAATGATCTTCTTTTATTTTGTTTCGGCTCAACTTTTTCAACACGGCTTTTATCAACACCATTACTAACGGGAGAAATGGTCTTATTATCACTTATGGCATCATCTATTTTACTATTTCTTCTAGAAATTGTTGACTTGAAGAAAGGAACTTTTTGTGGGACAGGCGGTGGAGGAGAACCCATACTTTCGAAACTCTTTCTAAGAGCTTTCACGTTAATGGGAGTAGGTTTTCTAGGTCTTGGAGGAAGCTCTTTCGTTTTTTCTTTTATTTCATTGAGGTGTGTTTTTGGTACATGGTTTAGAGTAGAAGAATCCATGGTTAAAAATATATTCTTAGTTACTACTTTTGTTGAAGGTTCGTTGTTTTCTGAAAAAAAAACAACTTTTATTAAAGATTTTTCCGGAAAAAACACAATATTTAATATTTGGGCTAACTTTATGATTCAATAACTGATTAAATGCTTGCAGAATTTTTCTAATTTCCACATCTTTATTGCGCCCAATAAAGAATTTTATTTTTGTTTGCGGTAAGGTCATTACTCTTTATAATTTCCGTTTTAATTTCAAACAAAGCAATAAAACAAGTTTCAGCAATAATAGAAATATAAAATTACATTGTAGTAGTTGAATAAATTCGAGTAAATTTCTGAAATGTATTATATTTCAATAAGGTCTAAGAAAACCAAACGTCATGCGTCACTCAGTTTGCAGACTGGAATTCATTTAGTTTTGGTCAAAAGGCTTATTATATTTCTACGCAGACAATGGGTAGGTATTTTATTTCTATTCATAACAGAATAGTCATGGAAAATATATTTAACCCTGGAAAAAATTGTGACTAAAAGGAAATCATAATTTGGTTGGTGTTTAAAACTGTAAAACTACTTTTTAAAAATAAATAAGAAAAACCTGAAAAGTATATAAGTTAAGAAATAAAACGACGAATCAACAGTTAATTAAACATGCGTATTATCAGATTTAGATTATAGATTATTTATTTTATTGCGAGAAAAGTATATCTCATCTCACATTGCAGCATCTATTTTTGGTTTATTAGGTTCATTCATGTTGCTGAAACGTTAATAAAAACGTGTTTATTAGTTTCTTTGACACTTCATATCCGCTCAGTTTACACATTTTCTTTGTTGGTTTGTCTTAAGATAATAAAACACCGGATTTTCTACGAAAAGTGCGTCAATTCTACTGCTACTAAGTAACTCGGCTATATATTTATTGGCATCTAGTTTACTTTCTTGAGATATAGTGTTTAAAATCAAAATTTAAGATTGTTTTGCTGGTACTTCATAAGGGATATTTTTCTATTATACTTGGTATCAAAAAAGCATGAAAAAATGTAGTATCTGCTTCCCACTAAAGGGGTACGACTGGGGCAACAGAAGATATATAAATTGAATATTCTGAACATTGACAAAACGAAACCATCAGAACTCGAGTCCGGGACCCCTGCAGTTACGAAGCCTTTGCAAAACCTTAGAGCTACTGACGGTTAGGTTGGGTTAAATTTTAATAATGACATGAACATCAGAGTACGAAATCTGCAATTATTGTGGACTTTATCGTTGAGGCCACCACAGGTTGACAATGATTTTATGATTACATTGTTATGTTTTAAAGTATATTTATCATTATCAAACCTCAAATGATTTATTAGTGTATTAAATGCAATGTCATGATAAAAAATATATTCTACTTTGGAACATACCTTTAATTTTGACAAAACTCAACCTTGTATTAGTCGATTGAAGGAAAGAAAAGGTATTGAAGAATCGGAATATGCATGAATGAAAAAATTCCGTTTTACCCCTGTCGTACTGGCTTAGTTTACCTCCAAATTTATTGGTTAGTTAGGCAAGAACCTGCATTATTCACTTTCAATTTTTTTCGTCATTCAACATCATAATTTCACCTGCGAAATTGAGCAACTTCTGTTTCATTAGTGATCAACTTAAAAATTTGGTTTCAAGCAATAATTCAACTAGTCCGGTCAAAGCATCTGTCAAGGAAATCAAAACTAAGATTGTACAATACTATATTGAAGCCTACGATATTGTATAGTTGTGGGACATGGGTTTTAAACAAAAAACAAAGAGAAAGTGTAATTAGATGGGAAAGGAAAATGTTAAGAAGAATTCTGGGAGAAAAAAAGTAGAAGGGATGTATATGAGAAGGACTAACGAAGAATTATATAACATTTATCGTGGACCCAAAATAGATGCAACTATTACATCAAGAAGACTTCAGTGGTTAGGGCACATAGAAAGGATGGAAGGAAGAAGAATAGTGAAACAAATAGCATGGAGAGTTCCGGAAGGCAAGAAGAAAAGAGGCAGACCAAGGAAAAGACGGAGGGAGGTGGTACTAGAAAATCTGAAAGAAAAGGCCAAAGATAGGAAAGTATGGAAAGGAATTACAAAGCTATGGGCCTAAAAGGCCTGTTAAAAGCTATATATATAATCTCTTGAAAAAAGTAAAGGTTTTGGAACGATCTATTTAAATCTCCATATCCTAGCCTCAATATTTTCTGTGTAAAATGCACCTACTAATAGTTAATTTATTACCTGCATGATTGTCATATATATTTAACTTCTAAAGGTCATCTAAAAGATCAATCTCGCGTATAAATCTGAAATTATTCTAATTTCATTGCAATTATTGGTACACAACGCGCACTTTGATATTTTGTTGTTGCTAAAATATTTACGTAAACATACAATACAATTTGTGGCTGTTTTACAATTCTCGCCTTAAAATTGCACTTATCTAAAATTAATCGGTATAAATGCAGTATAGGTACACATTCCAATTATGTTACGTGATTACTAAGTTTAAGAAAAGGTAATAATTGACTATATATATTATAATTATGTTATATATTATATTTAATAAATAATAATTTCAGTACCGCTCCTCGCGCTCTACTCCAGGGTCGGTGCAGTTCGAGGTAGTGGAACAATATAGTGATGTCCATCTACACTCTTTCCCAATGAAACACCCTGTATAGAGGTGTTTTTAGATCGACACCCGATTAAATTTTTTCTCACTTTACGTTGACACTGATATGCATCACTATCTATTGCTTGCACTATAAAATATTATTGGATTTTACTTTATATAAAATTAAAATTAAGTTTAAAAGCTCGGATTAACTTTCACGGTATTTAACAATGTCCACGAATGCAGGTGTACGAAGAAAAATATTTTTTATCGCTTCTGTGTAAATTATCATAGTTTTGTTAATATCACCATTGTCCCGTTGTTAATGTAAATATTTTAACCTACTTTTGCTGAGAAAAATGAATGAAATGTCACTAGTTTCCTTAAATCGCTTTCGCTATCGTATATTGTCTAACAATTGCTTCCGTAATTATTTAGCTAGTGAAAGCAATTTGTAGGTGTATTGTCATTTAACCGAATGCTCAACATTTATTGTTGTTACTCCTATTTACATAATGAAAATTCTATCTTTGGAAAAATGGTCATAATCACGTGGTTGTTTCTGTATCATGCACTAAAACCCACACAATTTTTTTTCTTTCGCATACACCGCTCTTACGTAGTATTTAGTCACCACCATATTGAAGGTCGTCAGTGATATACATATACCACTTTTTACATAAGTACAATAGTTGATCAGAACTGAAAACTACGTTCAAATATGCAATTGCATTCATTTACATTGAAGAAATAGGTTTTGAGCTTTATTGTTTCTATTTTCTTAATAACGCTACCATATTTGCGTGAAATTCTAACGCGTTCTGACAGTTACTGTCAAACATTTCTAGCTTTCAAAAAAAAATTTTTATTGTTTTATTTTTATTTTTTTTATTTCCGCATCAACCATATTGGTTATTAGCGGTGGAACAGCGAATGATTATTTTGTTAGGTTAGTTGAACAATACAATAATTATATTTCGTATAGAAGGTCAGAATCCTTTAAAAACTGTATTAAACTTTGAACAATGCACTTAAATTGTTCGGTAGATGATGCCTTGCGACAACTATATAGCGGACACTCAATCAAAATATGGTTAATTGTAATGGGATGCTCACATACTTCACAATAAGGTTGACACTCCTTTGACAGTAGATATTGATGGCTGAGTCTGCTATGTCCTAGACGTAGTCTAGTCACTACAACTTCCATGAACCGATTGGGGGCATGATTTTTTCCATGGTCCAAACAAAGATTTGATCTCTCGAGGCTGGGATTGTTTCAGGCTATCACTCCAATTTTTCAAAATTTTGTGTTTGTAGGTGATTTTCAGGTCTATTGGTAATGGGTTGAAATGTGGAATTAATCTATTATCATTTGCTGCTTCTCTTGCCAATTTATCGGCCTCTTCGTTACCCACCAATCCTACATGTGAGGGAACCCATAGGAATACGATACTTTTATTCTTCAATTCATATAATTCTGTTTTGATTATATTGACAATAGGATGATGACTGTATAGTTTAGATATTATGTGTAATGAGTTCAAGGAATCAGTAATTATCAAAAATTTCCTTTCACATTCTGTTTTGATGAAACTCAGTGCCATATATATATTGCATAAAGCTCTCCTGTCAGAACTGTTGATTCTAGTGGTAGTTTGTATTTTAAGCATATGTTGGTTGCAAAAATGGCAGATCCAATTCCACATTCATTAGTTTGTCAGAGCTATATTACACGTAACTACAGTAAAATTTGCATTGTTATTGTATCTAGAAATAATACATTTTTTTCATATGAATAGATAAAATCGTATATTTGAACGTAGTTTTCAATAGGGTACAAGCATAAATTTTGCTATTGGTGGGAATTGACGCTTTATCAGGTCTCCTAACACCTTACATACCTATTTTTTCAAAAAATATAAACTTTACTTTTAAAACGACTTTAAAAATCATAAAATTTGAAAGTCCGCCAAAACGCGCTTTACGTCATAAAGATGGCTGCCCCATGGTGTGACGTCATTTGTTTACGTTCTTATTCGTGTATCACGCTCTGAGTTCTTGTGACCTAATTTATTCCAGAAAGCTTTAAAAATGGATAAAACCGAAAAAAAACTTTGTATTCCAAGTATTGCATTGTTCCAGTGTGTAAATCAACGTCTATTAAAACTCCAGACAAAATATTTGTTAGATACTTTACCTGGTGGCGCAAGCAAAAATACACTGAAGAGAAGGGCGTTACTTTTGTTTGTGAAGACCATTTTAATGTAAGTACCTACTTCTATGTTTTTAATTTTTATTCTTAAATAGTTTGAGGTTATGTACCTCTATGTCTAGGAATCAACCATAAAAACATCATTTTCTTACGACCACACATCGAAATATGGTTGGTATATATTATATAAATAAAACATAGTTTAAATCGTACTTATGATAATGCTTTAATTCCTCTTATTTCCTCTGCATTAAAGCAGCTGTTTGATTTCATAAATTCAAGCAGCATAAATGAGTCTAGTTTGGGCAAGTTATCAGTTTGTGCTTTTACAAAACCTTCGCTAGCCATATCTTTACTCACAAAATATGAAAGAATCGTCACTGAACTAGTAAATAAAATATATTCTTCCAAAAGTTTTAAAATATCCTCGGAAATATCGAATATTTATGTCCACTTTCCACTTTACGTTGACTTTTAGAAATAAAAAAAGCACACACAAACACGTAATGGTCTCAAACAAACATATAAATGATAGTTTTACGTCGATGAAGCAGCTAATAGTTGATTAAAATACAATATAAACACACAACTACACATAACCTAATGCAATACCGGCCATATTGACATAAGTAAACACAAGAGATATGACATCACACGTATCATCGGTAGCGTTCGGATATCCTCGGGTTGTGGTCGGAAAGTGCATTGAAATTTGAATTTTATTTTAAAATTTGGGAGTAATTTTGATATCATATTTACTATTATAAATTACTATCCAAGCAAAATATGAAATATGCGTGTATTCTATCCTGATCAAATTTTATTCCTAACATTTTTCGATATTGTCCGCAGAACCTTTTATGAAGAATTAGTTTTTCCCTAAAATTCGTACAGTATGTCCCATTTATTAAAACTAGCCACTCTGTATAGAAATACTCAGTTCTTTAATAAAATAATATTTGCAGTCATCCGTATACCGGGTGTTTCATTAGGAAAGAGTGTACCAATTAAAGATTAAAAATATATACAAGGTGATTCAGTTTATGACCTTGGAGGGCGTCCATTAATTACGTAAGTTGTTCTAGGGGGGGGATGTCAAGCTATATCTTTCCAAATCTCATCTGGGGGGAGGGATAAAAGTTTAAGTACAAGTTTTTTTTCTCAATAATCTATCAAGTTCACAGTCCAAATAGAAGTTTTGGAGAGTGTCATGTGAGATTAGGGGAGGGGGGAGGGAGTTGAGGAAAATCTTACGATATCTCACCAAGGGGGAGGGGAGGGGGGGTCGAAAAATTCTCTAAAACGCCTCACGTAATTAATAGACGCCCCCTTACTGAGAAGTAAGTAAAATTGACAGAACACTCCTACCATAACCTAAAGGAATTTCATTTTATAAATGGTATGATTAACTTTACTATTATTTTTCCATTTATTCTAAATAATTAATAACATTTACTGGATCAATTGATGGATCTTTTTATCATAAAATGAAATTTAGGAATATAATGATACTCATTACGTAATCGTTAAATAAACACAAATTCAATTATCTACTCGTATATAAATAAAATGCTAATATCTCCCTAAACTAAATTAGACTCCGAAAAATTGAAATTTATTTTGCAGAAAGTTTAAGGATACTGTATGCAGATTTGATAAAATTTTGCAAATTTAAATTTCAAAAGAAGTACCAGGTGAAAATCAGGGAAGGGAGTGAGGATCAAAAATGGAAATTCTACTTAAGAAACTAAAGCTGCACTAGAAGACAGAAAAATTAATTGAACCTCAAATCAACAATTAAGGTACCAAACTATACAATAAAAAAATCCACTAACCTCACAGCTGAAACCTTCAGGGTCTATCTGAAAGAGTTCTGGATGTGTATCAAACAAGAAACTACAAGATTTTCTGAAAATGTCTTTTTTATCAACGAAACGATACAATGACTATCACCGTCGCGAATCAAGGTTTTACAGCTGCTTAAATATATACAAACAAATCAGTATTGGAATGTTTCTGACTCAACTACATGACTTACGGCAAATTTTTGCTTTTGAAAAATATGTATTGATAACGCATCTATTGAAACTGCTCAATAACTTAATTAATATATTAGTCAATGATACCAATTGTTCTTTGCTTAATAGTTTTCTTAGTTGTTTTATATATTGGTGAAATATGCAATGCTGAACACATTGTTGAAAAATGTCGAGTGGCCAGGTGCAAGAAAAAACAATAAAAGTGTATAGAAACCAAGGAGTTCCCTGTATCTGGAAGATTTTGAAGGGTGGGTGACCCCACAGCACTTAGCCCACAATTGGTCCATTGTGCATCCTTCTGAGGTTCAGACTTCCTTCTAGCTCGTCATCCAGCCTACTTGTTTGAAGTAGGCGATAACGTCACCGGAAGTAAGCTCCCTCATGCTGGCCGAATGCAGAAAACCTAAATTGAGAGAGTGTCGTACATTCACAAAGAATGTGTTCGACAGTCTCATCTTCCTGTTCCCATCCTCTACAGAGTGAAGTGTCAGACAGACCCGGTCTGTGAGGTGTTTTCGTAGGTGGCAGTGACCGGTCAGAATACCCGTGGCTGTCCGAAGGTTCTGTCTGTTCATAGTCACGTATTTTTTGGCTACTTTTCTGTCCGGATACTGCAGCAGCTCCTTGGCAAGCCCGCAACCTTCTGCATCGTCCCATCTACCCTTAAACTTTTCAAGGGAGTGTTCCTTTATTAGGTCAATCATAGCCGACGCCGACAGACCAATGAAAGTGCCAGGTCCCAAGAGTTTTTGGGAGGCTGCTTTCCTGGCTAGTGAGTCGGCAATGTGGTTACCTTTCGATTTACTGTGGCCCCAGAGTAACTTCGTTGTTGCTACAGGATTCGATCAGGGACAGGTGACACTCCAGTACTAGGCCTGATGTGATACGTGGTCTGTTAAGGGCTAGTACTGCTTGTATACTATCCGTAACGATGTGAATTTTATTACCTGTGGTGTTTCTTTTGCTCTTTTGCGGCGATGTAGATAGCAGTGAGCTCTGTTTGAGCAACGCTGACATTACAGCCCATCGCCCATTTAATGTTTAGATTCAGAGATCTGGAGTTAATTCCACATTCTGAGCCTTCTTCTGATGTGTCTTGTGTGTTATATTTAATGATTACCTTGTAGGGCCTATGGAAGGCATATTGTGGTGAGATTGTATTTGCCTGCAGCAGTGGAACCTCATTGAGTGCCTCAAGCCACAGGTTACGTTTCAATCTACCAGATCCTACGTCAGGTTGTATACCGGTAGAGCGTATGCGTGTCATGGTTATCAAGGAGTTGTAACCTGGCAAGACCTATTATCACTTATGCTTGGATTGGTAACTCTGCTGTATTGATAATGGAGGACAAAACTGTGTGAAAATAGACAAGACTGGAGAAAGAGCTGGAAGGCTTGAGTCTAATTTCGGAGGATCAGTTCGGATTCGGTGCTGAACATTGACGTTCTTCACAATTAATGAGTGTTTTATTATGTTCTAGAAGTATTTAGGAAGACACAATCTTCAGTTTCGCTGGACATCCGTAAAGCTTTTGATTCGGTCTGGCTCCCCAGACTTACTTGTATATTTAAACTTACTGAACTTGGTATCACTTTTAAAATCATATCTGAATAAAAAATAATGTTACATGGAAATTGGAAACTGTAAAGGGGGACCATAAGTTTTAAGCTCGTAAATGTTCTAATTTCAAAATTTCGAATGGTTTGACCATTGTCTAATATAAAGAAATAGTCTGACAACCTTATGGGCTAATAATTTAACAGTTTTTCGGTAGTTTGGACTAGACGTATAGGTGGCGATAGAAACATTTAACTTGTTTGTAAAAAAATAGTTACTTACTAGTTTCCAATATTTCCTTAGAGGTCTTCATAACATCCTTCGTTGTCACTATTTCACTAGTTTTTGGTGGTTCTGGTTTGTTTTCTATACTCCTGGTGCTTCTGTCCAAATTGATGTTCAATTGTTTGGTGACTACAATTGAATCCGGCGTTGCAGACTCTTTTTCTCCGTTTTGATTGATTTCGTTAACAATTTCAGTAGCTTGCAATTCTTGCTTTCTCCTTATTACTGGAGAACCGATTTTTAAATCTTTTCCGCTTCTGCATTTTGCAGAAGCTAAAATGTTTTTTCGATTAATAGCTTCGACGCTGGAAGGTTTTAATAGTCGATTTTGGGCACTTTTATCATCTTCCTCCAATTTTTTGGAATAAGAATTAATTTCACAAGATCTAGTTGGTGAGGATGGTGGGGAATATCTAGAATTATAACTAGATTGGCTGGAGCTTACTGCTGAATCATTGTCACTTTCGTCTTCAATTCTACTATTTAATTTTTGCAAAGAATCACTGTTTGTTTTACTGTATTTTTTCGAGGAACTTACATAATCAAAACTGCAGTCGGATCGAGTTGGCGATGAAATACTCTCCAACGATTTAGGAGGATTCAAATCGTCGTCATTTACTTTATTTCCTTTAGGACTAATTTTATCACAATATTTAGGAAAATCAAGTGTATGCGTGTAGGCACTATTTTCACTTTTACTAATACTTGTATTATAAATTTGCAGACTTTTTCTCTTAAAAGCTGGTGAATATTTAGGAAGATTACTTGGTGTATTCGACGGCCAAGATATGGCAGATCTCGAAAAATCACTGTCACTTGTCGAAATGGCCTCAGTACTACTAAAGTGGTTGGTTAATTTTGGCACCGGAAGATACAATGCAGGTGTCTGACTTTTTATTTCTGGAATATTCACATTCGATGAAAAATCACTTTCAGCTGCCTCGGGGATTATCAGTCCTTTAAGTTTAGAGAGTCCTTTTTTTCTGTGTTCAAAAATTTGATTAAGTTTTGTGTTCTTTTGTTTGGCTAATGTCGATACATCTATCAAGCTCTGCGATCTTGTGTGTAAAGGAGAATGTTCGCGTAAAAAGTTTAAATCTTCAGCTGATTCGTACATTTTCGGTCGAAGATCTTTACTGGAGGTACAAACAGATTGACTTAGAATTAAATTATTTTGTTCAGGAAATTCTTTAGTTTGCTTCGGAAAGTCTTCATCAAAAACACTTATCTCAGCTTCCTCGTAGTAAAGTCTAGAGTTTGATTCGCGATCTTCTATGAAATCTGGAAACTCATGTCCATCTGGTGGCTGCCTGGAGTCACTTGGTAGAGTTGCCATACTTCCATTGGGTTCTGCAATAAAAAATATTATTTAAAAAGCTGGCTTCTCACTGTCTCATTGAACACGTTTACGAAACTGTCGCGAATTAATCATTGATAAAAGATTAATGTATATGTATCTGACAATTTGCTAATTCGATAAGATCATTCAGGTAGATAAGTCTAGCAATATTTATCCTATTTCAAAACGAGCTATTTTAAATTGGTAAACATATTTTACAGGGTGTTTCTTCAAAAATTAAATATAAGCTGGAAGACACGCTACTAATGTATGTATATGTATGTATGTATTTTACGGTGACATTCACTGACACCTAAAATATCTATTGTGCCCCTTACTTCTACTCAGTTTCTGAGTCTCAGAAACTAGTAGTTCCTTTATTCCTATTTCCCGAAGGAATTTCAGGATGTCTGCAGGCTTCAACTTAGCTAAATGTTCCTCTTCTATCCACTAATCTCCCAGGTGCTGTGCTCTAGGATTCTGAAGTGCTGTGCAGTTGGAAAGTATGTGGATGGAGGTTTCTTCTTCCATTTCACAAAATCTGCATTCTTCTTCCTCCACTATTTTGAACTTTTTCAGGTGCCCGTTCAGGCGACAATGTCCCGTTAAGATCCCTGTTAAAACTCTTAGCGCAGTTTTACTTTGACTTATGCATTCATTTGATCTCAACAGGTTGTAGTCACCCATAAGAGTATTTGATTTTATAAGCCCTACTAGATCTTTCCAATGGTCAGATCTTCTCTTTTTCTTGGATTTACCTAGTTCTTCCAATATTACATTGGGGCTGATTCCGCAAAAGGGTGCAGGCCCCCAGAAAGGTATTTCAACCCCCCTTTTTGCTAGTTCATTTCCTTCTATTCCTATGTGTCCTGGAATCCATAGTAAGGTGACTATATTGTTCTCGCCTAGTTCATTGAGTTTGTCTAGGCATTCCCACACCATTTTGGAACTGATTACACAAGAGCTCAGTGCTTTAATTTTTATGATAATACTTTGTCTTCTGTATCCTTTATCAATATTGAACTGGGCGCACTTTCCTAAGGCGTGGATTTCCGCTTGAAAGGTACTTGGGGTCTTTCCCAAGCTTTCAGAATGTTTGGTTCCTGGTCCAAACACTCCTATCCCAGTTCCTTCTATTGCTTTTGAGCCGTCTGTGTACCATTGAATGGCATTCTTTCAAAGTTTGGTAATGGTATTTGGGTCCCAGTACAGGATAAGAGAGAGTTGAGTTCTGATATCCCTGAATCTGTCTAATCAGGTACTCATAACTCTACTAATTGAACAGGCAGAAGGTTGTAATGACCACCAATCGATTCAGGGTAACATTCTACATATATTTGTGAATTTTGAGACGATATTTTCAAGCATTAAGGGAGTAAAGGGGACAAATTTAAATCCATATTAGCCTTTATTCAAAATGTTCAACAAAATATCTTAAAAAACGCTAAAAATTTGTTAAATGTGGTTATTTGAGTTGGTTTTCTCCTGAAATCGTTGTAAATACAAGAGGGTGTCAATTCATAAGCTAGAACGATTCGGGAAAATTTAATTATCGATTTTTCAAGCATCAAGGGAATAAAAATTCAAGTCGCAAACAAAGTTGGGCTAGAGAATGTAATCTAGAACCAGAGGACCACAATCAATTTGGTTATTTAGAAGTGATACTGCCTCTTGCAACTTGAAATTTGTCTTGGAAGAATTATTTAGTGTTAAGAATACTTATTTTTGGGACATTCGGTATATAATGAGAAGTAAATCACAAACAATAAAGCTATACAAAGCCACGCCTATTGAAATCTTTGAATCACCTTCACCTTTGAAAAGTAAACGGGTAATCATTAAGTGGATTGTGGTCAACAAATTAATACATATTCAAAAATAGAGATTACTAATTCAAAAATTGTCAATAACTTGTTGTATATTGACTATTCTTATATTTGAATATCTTTTTTTATGACTGTATGTATAATCCATTTAAATGGTTTTATCAATGATGGATTATATCTTATCTTTCAAATGTCAACTATCAAGGTTCAATCTAGTCACGTTTAAAAATACCTCAATAAATAGACGAAAATAAATTGATACACAGAGGGTGGCAAAAAAAGTCTTCCAAGCAAGATGCGCAAAATGTATCACAAAAGCAATTTGAAGATTCTCTCCACGCAAACTGCATCCTCTAATATAATTCTAATAAAATATATTGAAATAAAAATTTTATTGGACACATTTATTAAACAAAATAACTTTCAATTATATATTTTTTCAAAAAACTCATTCAACATACATCTCATTAAATCATTGTAATTGTATTATCTAACTTTACATACCATTGTATATACATTACATATTAAACTTAATTTTAAAAGTAAGTTTTCTTTGTTTCTTTCACGAATAAGCTATTCAATTCCAGTTGAATGAGTACTGGCAATAAATTTTACATTCCGAGCCGAAGAAAAAAGAAAAAAACCTGGC
>CAJUYH010006678.1:0-19487 GCA_910591685.1 Galerucella tenella | reverse complement strand
ATGCTAGCCTGGCATATCAAATATTGACCACGGTATCTATAATAATCGAATTTCGGCATCGTTATGTTCAACAATGAGAAACAATATGTTGATATATTACACATAAATAAATATCGTTGCCAATTTGAGGTGCATTGTGGTGTTTATCCATGGAAATCTGAGAAGAAAAAAGGTAGAACGTGTCGCGGGACACACAGTGGGAACTTTAGTTCCTTTTGAGCAAAAATTATGTAATACATCTGACGTTATAGATGAACAATTTGCATATTCGTCGGTGGTCGAGGAAGCAAACCAGTAAGCAAACCAGACTCTCACGCTGTAGACCCGGGTTCGATTCCCCGTGAAGTTTTTTTTTATTGTTAATTTTATTTTTAAATAATTATTCTGCTTGATATTCATAACGACAGCAGGTAGACGTTTGAAATATTGAGCAGAATATTCATTATTATAGATGATGGTACGGTACCCTTCATGAGAGAGTCCGACTGGCAACATCTACCTATAACAGCATCGTATATTTAAAAAGGGAAACCGAAGCAATATAGAAATTGGACATTCAAGAACTGTACGTTCACCACAAAAAAATTAGTTGAAACATGAAATTTAATTGTTAAATTTTCAATTTGAAGTTATATTACAGTTTATAGAAATTTTTATTTTCTAGATTTTTTCTTGTGGGTCGTAGAAAAAAGATGCTGTTCGACTCGTGTGGATTTTCCATATCACACTTGAATGATTGAGCACTCCGCCTACGGCGTCGTGCTCAAACTTTTTCTCGTGCGATATGGCCATCATATCCACACTAGTTTCACAAACCACTATTTCTATTAAAATATACCCTGTTACATTTAAAAACAACCTGCCAAATGTCAAATCAATTTATCCATCCATTTTAAAGCCATTTTGTTCAATTTCACGAGAGGAATCTACATGCAAACGTTGTACCTTAACGTTCGAGATGCTCCTACCATTTTTTGCGCGATCGTATTTAAATAAATTCCGAAAAAAATAATTTAAATTTCTTCGAAATGAACGAAATGTCAAAAGTGACATCCATACTTCTCGATCAGTTTAAAATATATTTTGCATTTTGGTGAAATTGTTTTTATGCTCAAACTTAGAAACCAGTAAACAAAACCTACCGTCCTGACAACCGATGCTGTAAATAAACATAAAAGATCAATCGCGCAAAAAAAATATGGAAATAATAGTAAAAATTTATCCGAACAAATTCAAGTAGATCACCAGCACTGCGAATACCAGCTTTGCATAGAATTTCAATATAGCATCGGTGGTTCAGTGGTAAAATGCTTGCCTTCCCCGCGGGCGGCCCGGATTCGATTCCCAGCCGAAGCATATGAATCGATGCTTCGTAAACGAGAGAGAGACTCAGGAGAGAACACACGCACGCAAGCAAGGCACATAACGAGGCAACGTAACATAACGTAACGTTACGGTCAGATCTTTTGCGTCGCGCCCCCCGGTCGCTCAAACATCACCTGACGTATAGAACTAAAAGTACAATAATTCTAGTTGGTAGGGCTTTTTGCTTATGGCTTTTGGTTCAAAAATCAAATCCTACAACAATGTCCTATGAGCCATTTGGACGGAATATCACATATATATTTATTATAATGTAGTGGAGGAAACTAAAGAACGAAAGGAGAAAGAATACATGTGATTATCGGAAGATTTAGTGGAATTTCATTAGAAAATCGTTTGAAATTATCATTATCCTTGATATATGTGGGCTAATTACTTGTGCCATTGGTTGTAATTGATGTAAATGAGAATAAAATCCCGTTCTTAGTCCACTCCAAAATTAACCCCACATCTAGCCAACTTCAATGATATCCCGATATCAAATAAATGGAGAACGATTCAATCAGATTGGGGAATGACAAGTTTTACCTCCTCATAGTAGGATTCTAGAAAATTTCGATAAAGAAAACAATGTCTATTGCAAGGACATTCATTTTTTCACTTGCTCTTCTCACCCACAAATATTGAGACAGGTTGTGCTTTTTCGTTTCCCATGGTCAAAAACCACATCTTCTTCGCAACTCCTGCTCATGGTTTGTGACGTTCTTTGTATGTTTGTTCAGTCTACCTATTCTACTAAGGCTCTGACTGTTCGCTTGCTATGGCTCAGTAAGAGCTTCTCAAATTTTGGTGTATTGTTATTCCATTCTGGAGGTCGCTTTTTATTTACTAGTGCACAGAAAGGTTTTGGACCGTTCTGCTCCTTCTTAGGGTAGTAAATCTGCTTCTACATTGCTTATGTGGTACGCATAGTCTGGTACCCAGGCTACTTTGACTGCCCAACTTTTGTAGGGGTTTGAAGCAGTCACAAACAAGTTCACAGTTCAACTGCGAACGATATATACCTATATACCTACACCTCCTCCATTTTTTGAGACATATATGCAGACATTTTTGCATTTATTGGGATTATTTCTTATACATACTTGCTCACTCAGAATTTTCAAGGTATATTCATATTATTTGAATAAAATTGTCATTTTAATCAGTTAAAATTCGAACTTACTCCATACGTTCGGGTTGAAGTGCCACTCGATTTTCATTATAAGCTTGCCGACAATATCCATTACAAAAACAATTGACGCATGTCACGCTCGATATCACAATATCCCTGCATAATGAAGTTCAATCCTACCATGGTTCTTAATTCAACACAAACTATCCAGACAGGGCTTCCTGATTGTAATTTTTCAAATACATGCATACTCCTATTTTCAGCACGATTGCTCCATCTTGTTTGTTACCGACAGGATATTAATTACTTAGTGAAAAACTAATATCAATATTCAGGACTGTAAAAAAATGGGAGCTGGGCTTTATTGCAAACTGATTTTTGGAAAAAAACAGGAGGAATTTGAAGTCTTTAATAACAAGGCACAAATTTTTATAATATAGTTAGTGGAGTACCGATCAATACCAAAGTTATAGAGAATAATTATTGAAGCTTCCATCTTCCACAAAATCACATACTTCGCTTTAACTTACAAGAGAAAAGATAACTGATGTGAGCAAAGTTATAAAACGGAAATACAGAGTTGAAATGAAAGTTGTGAGTGGTGAACTCAGTTTATAAAATACTTTCATTAACGCTGCCAACGTTTGGAACAGAATTGAAAGGAAAAGCTGTGAAAAGCACCACATAAATAATTACCCATATGGCGGTCACTTTTAAAAGATCAAAACTGTGTGCAATATGTTTGTGTTCTTATCAAGGACATTGTATATTAACCGTATTTGTTGAAAGTAATTTTGTTTTTTATATCAAATTTTACATTAACTGAAACAATGGATATTTTTATCACTGTATATACAGGGTGTTTAAAAAAAAGGTAACACCGTCTCTAGGATAGGTAAAAAACAGAAAAATAATTGGGGTTGGCTTAGTGAAATTTTTTTCTAACGCCATCCGTTTTCAAGATAAAGGGCGTTGAAGAAAATGAAAAATTACACATTTCTTACGATTTTGCCGAAACCACTGGCACCATTGCAATGAAATTTTATACGAATATGTTTTGGAAGCTGATATATCCCATGAATTTGTTTTTATATCTAACTCTCATAGAGGGCGCTAGTTACACGATTCATACAACGTATTATTCAACATAACTTTTTTTAGGGTAGAATTATTAGTCAAAACTTCAAGTGAACATAAACATCGTTTAAGTTTACACCAAAAAGGTACTCTTGGTAAAACTCGGTATTATGTACCGTTTTCGGAATATTTTGATTTGAAAATTATGAAGTAATAACCGCTCCTCGTATAAGTTAATGATAAAGTTCGCTTTTCTCTAAGTTTGCCATGTAAAATTGACATTTATTGATTGTTATGACAATAAGTCAACAATAAATAGAGTTTTGAAACCTTATTATTTGTAAAATTAGATATTGTTAAACAAAATGTACTCAAATGTTGAATACACCGACATGTTATTAACTTTAGGCGAGTGTTTAGGAAACTCTAGTGCAGCTTTTACGCGTTATGCAGAAAAGTTTCCTAGAAGAAACTTACCAAGTAAAAAAACATTTAGAGCAGTTGAACGACGTTGTCGAGAAACTGGGAATGTAAGACCAAAGAAAATAAATTCAGGTAGACCAAGAACAACAAGAACAATTAATAAAGAAAATATTATTTTGAATTTAGTTGATCAAAATCCAACATTAAGTGTGAGGAATATGGCAAGACAAACAAATACATCTTCTTCAACTACTTGGCGGATACTTAAAGAGCAGCAGCTACATCCTTACCATTACAGACAAGTTCAAGAACTCTTGCCGGACGATCTACCGGTTAGAGTCGATTTTTGTGAAACATTGCGAGAAAGGACAGCCCTCAATCCAAATTTTTTTAAATGTATTCTTTTTACGGACGAGGCCACCTTTACGCGACAAGGTATGTTTAACTCCCATAACGCACACTACTGGTGTGATGAGAATCCACAAGCCAAAAGGGTATCACATTACCAACACTCATTTAAAGTTAATGTTTGGGCAGCAACTTTAGGTAACAGATTAATAGGTTATCATATTCTACCTGGAAATTTAAGTGGTGATATGTACCTTGATTTTTTAAATAATCACTTATTTGAGATATTAGAAGATTTATCGATAAATGAGCGAACATCATTATTTTTTATGCATGATGGAGCTCCACCGCACTTTGATAGAAGGTGTCGTAATTGGTTGAGTAACAATTTTCTGAATCGATGGATTGGTAGAGGTGCAGAAGCTCCGATTCATTGGCCTCCTCGGTCATGCGATTTTAATCCTTTGGACTACACAGTCTGGTCGTATATTAAGGAAAAAGTCTATGCTACAGAGGTAAATTCTCGTCAAGAATTAATAGACAGAATTAAACGTCACTTTAATGACATCATAGATGATCCCCAACCGTTAAGAAGATTAATGGATTCTTTAGAAAAAAGGATAGACTTGTGTATTCGTGAAAACGGAGGACATTTTGAACATTTACTCTAATTGAATTTTATGTTATGTTCTTTGTCTTTATTTTAATTTTCTCATTGTAAGTTTTTTTAATTAATAAATTTATCATTAACTTATACGAGGAGCGGTTATTACTTCATAATTTTCAAATCAAAATATTCCGAAAACGGTACATAATATCGAGTTTTACCAAGAGTACCTTTTTGGTGTAGAATTAAACGATGTTTATGTTCACTTGGAGTTTTGACTAATAATTCTACCCTAAAAAAAGTTATGTTGAATAATACGTTGTATGAATCGTGTAACTAGCGCCCTCTATGAGAGTTAGTTATAAAAACAAATTCATGGGATATATCAGCTTCCAAAACATATTCGTATAAAATTTCATTACAATGGTGCCAGTAGTTTCGGCAAAATCGTAAGAAATGTGTAATTTTTTATTTTCTTCAACGCGCTTTATCTTGAAAACGGATGGCGTTAGAAAAAAATTTTACTAAGCAAACCCCAATTATTTTTCAGTTTTTTACCTATCCTAGAGACGGTGTTACCTTTTTTTGAAACACCCTGATATATTTCCATATCGCAAAATAAATGGAGATTATCTGAGTTTGTGTTAAATGAGCCAGTTTTCTCTTGAGTTGAAAAGGTAAAAGCGAAAACGAAAAGGACATTATACATAATGAATTCTAATCAAGCTTAAAATGCATTTCGCCATCTGCAAACTTTCCAGGACAAATTTCTGGTTGGCCAAATTCCAGTGATTTAATGAGGCCGTAGTGGAAAGTAGTAGATAAACACCAATGCTTACTAATTAGGATTCGATCCATTAAAACAGACGTATAATCTCCGAGTTTCCCACTTCCTTGAAACGTGTAGAGATTGCAAGATCGTCGGGTAAATTTACCATATCTTTATCTTGCTATAAACGGCATAAAATTTTCTTTTTTTTCCAGAAAACTGAGACTAGGTGGAATATTTATGAATATGAATTATCCAACAGCGCCATTACCAGAAAAAATGTCTCATTTTTCAATATCCTTCTTCATTTTCAGCTCGTGGAAGATGGAATACAACTTAGCATCTGGCCTGTACAATAAATCATCTCTTATCTTAAAACCACTGCTATAATATGGATCTGTCTTTTATCATAAACCTGAATAAGATTTTCAAAGAATGCACCACTCATACTGCGCGGACTCGTGGGGTTTTGAAGCAACTCAATTACTGCTGAAAATGTTGAAAATGATTTCAAAATAGTATTACGTAGATTTGTCCCTTAGCTTACCTCCAATATTCAGTTTATTTAATTTCAACAAACTCATTCGAACACTCGAGCCTATTCCATTCACACCAGCCACACGAAGTCAATTTGTAATAAAGGAAGGTGTCGGCACGTTGTTGTGTGTTATTTTGTTACGAAAACCCCATTGCATAATATGAGATCCTGTTGGTAGATAGTATAATCGCAAATTGAGTAGAAGCTAACACAAAATGTGGTTAGATCCAGCAGATGCATATAGAGACAAGAAACTATTAACTTTCCAGACTCGAGCTGTTTATCAATTTACGTAACATGACTGGTAGTTTGTGCATGTATTTGTGTCAATATTACAATATCATCGGAAGTGCAGTTTAATGTTTTTAGTTTGTTAACAATAATGTACTATAAATAGTAAAGTGATAGTACAGTTCTGACACGTGTAATTCTAGCGTTATTTTGGATATAAGGCATACTGGAAAAACTCTAAATATAGTGCAAGTACGGTTACTATTTGAGTGTTAAGATCGGTGGTTTATAAAACTTCAATCGACGATTTACGACGAAGAATTAGTTAAGCATGTCAAAGCATTTTCTACGGGCTTTCCAACAACGTATCACAAGCTGGGGATTGCTCTTTAAGTATTTGTTGGTGGGTAAGTGAAGTAGGCAAGGTAGGCAGGGTAGGTAGGGTGGGTAGGGCATAGGGGGTTGATGGGAGTGCGTTCTCTCTCGCGTCATTTGCCTTTTTCTACCCTAGAAACGGTTTTGAAATTTTATATCTCTTTTGGCTCAAGAGTTACAGACATTGTGAGTTTTAGAAGTTTTCACGTAATATTAAAATTCAATTTTTATTCTCTCTGGCGCAAAAATATATACATTGGAATAGAGCTACAGGAAATGTAGGAACAAAGTATAAAAGTAGCTGGGTTTGTTTCAGTTTACTCTACACCGTCCGATAATCCTCTAAGAACATCCGTTTCATTTGTTGACATACACAGCCCTTGTAAATTCTCATTTATTCCTTGATATATATATGTACATGTTCCTTCACGACTTGGGGACGGTGGGAAGTGAAAGGGATTTACGGGATTTCTGAAGCCGAAGTAACACTAACGGAAAATGATTCGCTCCATTTAGTTTTATTAAAAAAAAGGTAAGAAAAGAAATAACTTATTATTTTTGATTATAGAATACTGAAATGAGTGCCTTTCAATCCTGAAATTAGTTGATGCAAGGATTTAATATTTTAAGAAAATCATACAGGTAGTGCCAGTAATTTTCAATCGATATCTAGTACCTAAGTAGGTACTGATTACATAAGGCACTGAGCTCTTGTGTAATCAGTTCCAAAATGGTGTGGGAATGCCTCGACAAACTCAATGAACTGGGCGAAAACAACATAGTCACCTTACTATGGATTCCAGGACACACTGGAATAGAAGGAAATGAAATAGCAGATGAACTAGCAAAGAGGGGGACTGAAATACCTTTCTGAGGGCCTGAACCCTTTTGCGGAATCAGCCCCAATGTAATATTGGAAGAAATAAGTAAAGCCGAGAAAAAGAGAAGATCTGACCATTGGAAAGATCTAGTAGGGCTAATACAATCAAAGACTCTTCTGGGTGACTACAACCTGTTGAGATCAAAAGAATGCATAAGTCAAAGTAAAACTGCGCTAAGAGTTTTAACAGGGATCCTAATGGGACATTGTCGCCTGAATGGGCACCTGAAAAGGCTCAAAATAGTGGAGGAAGAAAATTGCAGATTTTGTGGAATGGAAGAAGAAACCTCCATCCACATACTTTCCAACTGCACAGCACTTCAGAATCCTAGAGCACAGCACCTAGGAGATTACTGGATAGAAGAGGAACATTTGCCTAAGTTGAAGCCTGCAGATATCCTAAAATTCATCCGGGAAATAGGACTAAAGGAACTACTAGTTTCTGAGACTCTCCTCAGAAACTGAGTACAAGTAAGGGGGCACAATAGATCTTTTAGGTCTCAGTGAATGTCACCCCAAAACACACACATACATACATAGTACCTTAGCTGGAAGAAATATAAGAAAACACGATCACACTCACAAAAATTTTGAAATATCCCCAAATATTATCGATCCAACCATTTGCCCGCATAAGAAACTCCCCCAGCAATGAGATGCATTGGGTACCATTCCACAATCTCGTAGATTCTTTGAGTGTAGTGATATCACATTTTTATCACCCCATTTTCAACAACAACGTATTTGAAGGGGATAGCTCTACTAACATAAAGACAGAACAACAATCGACTGCAAAATGCCCATTCATTTCTGCCTCGCGTAGAATAAATGTCCGTCTATCTTCCGCTTCTCGTTATATTTACGTCAACTGACAACATGTCCTGGGTGAATAACAATTCAATTCATTAGGTTTGCCATTCGGTTGGACGTTAACCACGCACAAGAGCAGCAATGGGAGGGACGGAAGTTATTTTATACCCTTTACATTTTGAATCTTCAATATTATTAAAAAATATCATGCCACTTATTATTTATAGATAGAAAGCACTGTTTTTATTGATTTCAATCATAATCCAGAGGTGGGATCAAGCTAAGCCAAAAGTTTAAGTAAGAGTAAGAGATTGCTGGTTGCGCCTAAAAAATAGTACATTCTAGGATGTGCCGTTCGGTCTATTATATTATCTAAAACATTTTAACACCGTAGTGGAGCAATACCAAAACCAAGATAGTCTTGGTCTTGATTGTGAACTTTTGGTCTTGGTCATGCTTGAATAGATTGTGACTTACGTCGTTTTGGAAAATCTTCAAGTCTTTTGATAGGACTTGGAAATAAATCAAACCAATCAATTCAATACGTGTTTTACACAGTTTATTCAATTATACAGGGTGGTCCTTAAGTAATTGTACATAGAATTACAGTACATAATCTTCACTTCAAATTATCGCGATTTAAACCATCTATATAGCCTTAAAAATGTTAATATTAAGAGAGATACAGGGTGTTAAGCATGAAATTTTAATTTTCGTTGTTTACAATAACTTTAACGATTTTTGACGTACCTATATGCACAAAAATTTTAGGTTGGGGGTTTTTTGATATAAGAAATCATAATTCTGTACCTATTTTGCCGTATTTTGTAGAGGGCGCCACATAGGCCACGTATGCGGCATAAATGTACGCAAAACTCTTTTGCCTTCCACATAAGCACTACTTTTGTAAAAAACTATTAAAGGCACATAATTACAAGAACAAAGTAGGTATACTTGTTAGTATCCTCAAATCTGAACGGTTTTAGAGATAATTCAAGTGATTATTAAGATGAACAGTATTAGTAAAAGTTAACATGTCAAATATGTATGGTACTTTTAATATTTAAAAATAATAACTATCGTACACAAAACTACATTTTTCGAACGGAATGTAGTTAATCACTAAAATGTGATTATTTCTGAAACCGTCAAGATTTGGGGATACTAACAAACATACCTCTTACTTGTTGCAATGTTGTAGCTTTAATTATGTTTGTTTTAACTGAATCTCACTTTTCTCAGTTTGATTTGTCAAAAATCAGGATCCAATTAATTTGTTTATCGAAGGACCAGTCACTGTATTTTATGTGACGAGAGTTGACTAATTTCATATTAGTTTGTAGGGTATTATATCAAAAAATTGTAGCAGTTTCCACTATTTTATATTACTTAATATCAGTATATAGTTTTGGTTAATTTTTCACGGCAATTAAGACTTTTCAACTGACACTAGCAGTAACACACTATTTGTTATTTGTTATTTTATGTTTTTTATTGATTTTTTGACTAGAGGGTTTACGGTAGTTTTTTATGAAAGAAAGGTTAAAATTCATGTTTGGGTATAATTCGCAGGAAGAATTTAAGATTCATTCTTAAATTTGTACAATGTTTTACGGAAGTAGCGCTAATGTAAAGGGCAATAAAGTTTTGCGTGTATTTATGTCACATACGTGGCCTATGTGGTGCCCTCTACAAAATACATCGAAATAGGTAAGAAATTATGATTTCTCATATCCAAAAACACCCAACCTCAAATGTTTGTGCATATACGTCAAAAAGCGTTAAAGTTATTGTGAACAACGAAAATTAAAATGTAATGTTCAACGCCCTGTATCTCTCTTAATATCAATCTTCTATTGAGGCTAGCTGGTTGAAATTTTGAAGTGAAAATTGTACTGTACTCCTTTGTACAATTAGGTACTCAAGGACCACCCTGTAAAAAAGCTTATCAGCACTTAATGACTCCAGACAACCCCAGCAGTCTCATTCGTTTTCTTGAATCATCTTCAATATTTTGGATCTAATGTGAAGTTTGGGTTAGTTTTTGTGTTCTAGTCAACATCTTTTTCATTTGATACTCGAACAAATTTCAGCTCAATTGGTTGAATATAACTGATTTGAAAATCACTTGCAAGATAGAGTTATACAGCAAAATATTTATTACTTTATATAATTTGAATCTCAAGCTTTATACTTTATTTTGCCAACAATATAAACATTATTGATTAATGAGCTTTTAAATTGCTAGGACAGATCCGAGTCACGAACAATTAGCATTCATTTATCAAACACACCAAATAATCAATCTCAAAACCTGTTGATTCCAGATCCGGAGAAGTTCAGTAATTATTCCTCCTTCACGTATATTTAATCACGGTTTTAAAACCTCGTCCTGCATTGCACACTCACACATTAGATTAGATTGGGTTTCCAATGACTAAATAAATATTATAAAATCGTAAATTTCCTACATTTGTTAACTTTCCAGGCTAAGACGAATGAAAATTAATCTGCAACATGTTTAAAACCCTTAAAATTCCTATTTATTGAGACATAGTTGACACGGTATTGTACTGATCCTAATTTGCATGTTCGGGAAGTGGCTAGATTTACCTGTCACCGAGATTTGATCTAGATTACACATTGATAATAGTGTAAGTAATGACTCGATCGAAAGATTGACATTTGACTTCGTGTTGGTAACACGAAAGAGAGTTTTGAAATATGGATATCAGTTTTAACTGACGACAAATCTGAATTTATCAAATGTAACAAAGGAAGATCAAAAATATTTGGTATTAATTCAATTAAGCCATAAACCAACGCATACAATGATTATCACCTAAATTAATAGTAATTTAAAAAAAAGAACAGAATCTGCACCTTTTAATGGTCGATTCTTAATCTCACTTGAATCCTAAAAAATATTTATCACGTTTATTATTTAGTGGTTATTCTCCCAGTAGTAAACATTCTGTCGTAAATAATGAAAAATCTAAAGCTCCATTACCGACTGAACCACACAGCGAAGTAATTATCAGAGGAGCCGTAGAAAAATAAAAAATGCTCTGAATTCCAATCCTTAGACAACAACAAAAACGAGAGAAGAATTGGAGATGAACAATTCGAGTCAGCCGAATAGGCCGGTGCAAAATTCAATTTGTGGATCAAAAAGGTTACAGAATTATAAATTATTAAAAACAAGTTATGCTGAAGAATGTTATCTTAACAATAGAACTGGAGAGGTCGCACTGTAATAGGCAGATCAGTCACCTCATCGAATCTAAACTTACTCTAAGTACATTGGCAAAGCGACTTACGGCATGCCAAGCATTTGCATACATTTTTTCATGACATTATCTTCGATCTTATCATCATTCAAGTACTTGATTATACGTAAGGTGTATACACCTGCACTGCTGATGATCAACAAAATAATCATTTTGATAATAAACTTATTGTTCGAATTAATTCAGTTTATTATATTTTGAATTTATTATTTATTTATTCATCAACGACATTGTTTATTGAAAATAATTGCGCAATAACACAGATAAAAGTATTTAGCTCCTGAGGTATTATGCGTCTTACTGCGGGCAGAATAGAAATAGTGTGCCTCACTTCAGGCTCAGCTGAAGCACACTTCCAAATTCCTATCTCTTCTATGGAGTGCTGGGGTTTTCAGGAAGGAATTTTTTCATCCATACTGCGCGCGTGTGAAAACCAACTAATAATACTGAGGTTCAACATTAACAGTGTCTTTGACCTCTTCCGGTTGTATTTCTTGAGATATACTTTGGACTGGTTCAGTCCTGGAAGGCATTTCCAGAGATATATTTTTTCACCAATCTGTTTTACTTATTTAGCAATCAAGAAATGAAATAAAAATTTGAAAAATACCTATATTGTTTTGTGTTTGGTTGTATTCCACACTGGTAACTAATAAAAAATTCCGTTGAAATAACATAGGCCAAGAGCCAATGTACGGGAACAGGTTTTTTCTTTTTTTAATGTCTAGGGGTGTTCCCTGAATGTAAATCCAAGTTGGCGTCATGGGGGGGGGGGCTTCACTTCAGCCGCCATCTTGAAAAACACGTTTTGAGAAATTTCTCGCAAACCGCGCATCGTACGACGAAAATTGCGAAGATCATTATTGTAGATAATAATATTTGTCATCTTTTTTATTCGAAACTTTTTTTTGTATAACGCATAGTTTTTCAATTATAGCGCTCCAAACTTTTTTTCAATATGGTTTTTGCTAAATATTTGGATAATGGTCAATGATAAATTGAAAATGGTGGTGACTGAGTTGTGGGAATAAAATTTTATCAGTGGCAATATTGCTCGTTGAATACGAAAACCATTTTCATAACGCATAAGATGGCATGAAGTGTTCAAAAAAATGTCAATACAGCTGTGTACCGAATCAATTGAAATTATAAGTATTGTGGAGGACAACTAATAATTCATCGATCTTTATTGTTGCTCAAAACGGTATCATCATATAAAAGATTGTCAATGTAGCAAAAAACAATAGTGGATCACGCTACATCGTAAGAATTGTTATTGTTATTCTTAATAATAATTAACGTTATGCTTGTATTATGCTATTTTATATTGTATATTATGATATATTGTAACATTAAAAATGATTTCTTTTTTAACAGAAGAATATGGAGGTTGGTATTCAATTCGAATTTTTCATTTTTTTAAATTTAACGTGAATTTGAGTTTTTCTAAAAATCGCTAACCTGTTTAAATTGTTGCAAATTTTGTAGAATACTGTGTATATTCGACTGCACTTTATTTTCTCAGTCTAAAATAGTCGAAATCACTAAAAGAAAAAGAATTTTACGAATGTTACTTCAAAGAAACGGACTCGAGACATTTGTGTGTGTGTGTGTGTGTATATTGGAAAAAGCAGAATTATAACACACAATTCGAAAAATATACACAATTTCCTTCATATCTGGCCACATGTAGTTACTGCGCATGCTTGCAGCCCAGTGACCGGTACGTTTAACAAACAGGCGAGGGAATGACCCAAGCGCATGATGAATAATAGTTTAGGAGCTATTACGCTGTGAATGAGATTATAACGAGATTATAATGCTGTATATTATACAGCATTATAATCTCGTTATAATCTCATTCACAGCGTAATAGCTCCTAAACTATAAATGCTACCGGAAAAAATTTTCAGTAAAATCCATAGAAAATTTCATGCTCTACAGTTCAGTTATTACCATTTTCAATTTATCATTGATGATTAACTGAATATTTGGCAAAAACCATATTGAAAAAAGTTTGGAGCGTCATAATTAACAACCTATGGGTTATTGAAAAAAAATTTCGAATGAAAAAGATGGCAAATATCATAATCTACAATAATTATTTCCACAATTTCTGTCGTACGATGCGCGGTTCGCGAGATATTTAATAAAACGTGTTTTTCAAGATGGCAGCTGAAGTGAAGCCCCCCTCCCCCATGACGCCAACTTGAATTAACATTCAGGGGACACCCCTGAACATATTAAAAAAAATACCTGTTCATTTTTTTTCAGAACCTACTTTTTGGCTGGGGCTCTTCGACTAACAGGTTGAAAACAAAAGTGTAACATAAATCCGATAAAAAAATTCTCCCTCATACCTTCAGGCTATTATTTCCAATAAAAATACACCATAGGTATAATAAGCCCGTCAGCTTTCATATAATAACCTGAATAAAAATAAATTGGACGGTATCACATATGATGGGATGAAAAGACATTATAGAAAACAATTTCCGAACATAAAGATTCACAGTGCATTGGAATTCTTAAGTTATATCAATAATTTTCTGCAATATTATACGTAGTTTGTAGTGATTGGGACTATTTGGTTCACCAAACAAATTCAGCTCCTCGGTAAAGCCAATTAGTCTATTTGGCAAATTATATTTCAGGTATGAGGAAGATACAGGGCCCTGTCAGACATCAAATACTTATTCAAGTCGCAGTTCCATAATCCTCCAGATAAAGTCTGTGCCTACCATAGTCTCACATCTGTTAAAAAGATTTTCTTCGAATGAACCAATTCCAGTATTTGAATTATGTCTATAACCCTTCTGGCTGTCAAAGTATTCAGTATTTGTATGACAAACTGCACATTTCAGGTTTTGATCTGATAAAATTATCTGCTATACATCTCGATTCTACCTTTTCGCGACCCTAATGGCAAGGGATCCAAACAATGTTGAGTCTTGATAACAATACCAACGTTACATGGTTAGAACTATGTTTGTTCTGTTGGTCTTAAAATCATCACATATTATATCCAGCCCCTCAGATTTTCCTCAAATCACACGTGTCCAAAAAGGTAACATGGCTTTGAGGTATTTTGTATGTGGTCTAGCTCTTTAACTGCATGTTCTCGCAAAAATGTTTTTCCGTAAATTTGTTGAGACAGCCTTTTAAAATTCAAATGAGTCAATTGATAGTAATTTGACTATCGTTAATATCCTCACATTCCGATATTAAGTACCGTATTATCTTTATAAGCTGTAATAAGAAACTACTATAAATATATCAAGAAGTAATCCACACATATGCTTCATTCAAGATGCATCTTCTGGCCTCAGTAGTTCTTTTTGTATCCTTGGTTATTATCGGCGTCAGTGCTGAGCTTGTAGCTGTGCTACAGGTGAGTAATTTTCCCGATTATACAATTTTTTCCATAAAAATATTTGTTTATTACTTTACTATGCATTTCAAAATTTTATTGTCGATGTTTTTTCCATGGATTCTCGATAAATTCTTAGGAAGGTTTGCAAATGCTTTTTGTTTCCAGATATTCAGACATGGACATCGTACGCCTGGAAGCACATATACCAATGATCCCTATTCGGACATCTCCTATTGGGATGGACTATCTGGAGGACTGTTAACTAATGTAAGTATTGTACGCCATTTCATCAACATTTCCAAAATTAACAAAAAAGCGCTATACCTAATGGAACCGTTCCTGGAGGGTGCACTTCATTGGATTCCATCCTAGTATACTACCGTACTGTTGTTAGAATGTAATAAAAAAAGCTTTTTTCTACAACCACTATCGAAAGTCGTCTTTTGTGCCTTGAAAAGCTACTGCAATGTTGATGTTTTCCGCGAGATGTCGTAACTTGACATTATTGGCGATGTTAAGCAGAAAGTAACTTTGGCGCACGCCTAATTTTTTTATAGATAAAAGAGAGCTAGCAGCAATTTTAATATAAACTGTAGAATATAATATTTTAGTTGATTTTCCAATATGTTGAAGCATCCAACAGTATTTTCCGTAATAATTTAATGAGAAATAGGGAAATCTAAAAAGTATCAGACATTAATGTAATCAGTGTTGCCTACGTACATAGGAACACGAATCTGCGATCTAGAAGCTGCTAAGTACAAACAATAGCAAGACCTATCATAAATAGGAGGTTGCCATTAGAGTGGATGGGAGTGGTTTCTTCCCTTAACGGTTTGAAAACTTTTTATTTCATTTAGAGTTCTAGAATAAATACACTTCATATTCTGAGAAATATCACAAACACAAATAAGTGTAATAAGAATCTGAATGGTGGCTCCATTATGGGACACCCAATCGATAAAGAAATATGTACAATTGAATAATTATAGAATTGAATAGATGGGGCTTTTACTTGATGTAGATCCATAGTAAATTATGAAATCAAACTCAACAGAACTAATTAATAATATTCAAGATATAAAACTAACTCACTTGTCTAAATTCATATCTTTCGATGTAACAAATATATTCCCTAGTATACCTCCTGATAAAACTATCACTCTTGTTGATAACTTGCTCACTTACAATAATACTTATCCCATAATTCAGTCTGATATTATAAATTTATTAAGAGTTTGTATAAATCAAAATTATTTTCATTCTAACGGAAAGGTTTATAGCAGTAAAGAGGGTTTGATTATGGGCAACCCTCTCAGTCCCCTATTATCAGAAATTTTCATGGATAATATAGAAAAGATAATTCATGAACACCCCCTTAGTAAAAGATTTGTTTACTGGCACCGATATGTAGATGACATTTTAGCTTGCTTCACTGGTACCTACTACGAGACAATTAGATAACTTCATTACTCACAATAACTCAATACATAAAAATATCAAATTTACAGTAGAAATTGAACAAAATAAGTCCATAAACTTTCTAGATCTTACAATTTCAAATATAAATAATAGACATGACTTTTCTATATTTCACAAACCATCACATACAGACATTACAATTCATAATAGTTCAGTCCACTCAATCAGTCATAAATTAGCAGCTTTCAATAGTATGATACATAGACTTTCAACAGTTCCATTGAATATTGACAATTACAATAAAGAACTAAATATAATAAAGCAAATAGCGGTTAAAAATAATTACGATCCAAATTTAATTGACAACATCATAAATAAAAAGATACGAAGACATACTCTAGAACAAGTATTTCCTTCTGATAAAAACAAAAATGACCAATTCAAAAACATAACTTACTTTGGAATACCATCCTTAAAAATAAAATCATTTTTAGAAACTTTAGACTTGAATATTTGCTTCAAAACCGACAACAATTTATCCAAATTCATTAAAAACAACAAATCCAAATCTTCAAAACTAAATAAATCAGGAGTTTATAAATTAAAATGTGGTAATGACGACTGTGATAAAATTTATATAGGTAGAACTTTTAGGAATTTTAAAACTAGAATTTCAGAACACAAACGTAGTTATGACAACCAAAAATCAGATTCCAACTATTCAAATCATTTATTAGCAAACCAACACTCTTTCGATTCAAATTTTGAAAATTTGCATATAGAACCTAAATCCTTCAAATTAAATCTTTTAGAAGCCCTAGAGATAAATAAAAACAAATATTCAGATAATCTTCTTAACGACCAACTTGATATTAAAAATTCTCCCTTATTAAACCTTTTAACCTAGAAAGGTTCCTGTAGGATTGTTGTGAATGAGTTTCCAGGTAAACTTGTTAAATCTTTTAGTTAATCCCATACTTAGACAAATTCATTTCATTTCCTTATAAATAGATTATAATTTTATTGTTAAATATCCGTATAATTTAGTATTAAGGCACTGTATAAATTGAAAATTTCTCATTATACCTCTATTCGTTTGAAAAAGCTACTGTGTTAGCGAAGCGCGTCACAACTTTAAGGTTAAATATAATGTAGATTTAACAAAATAAAATTGTTTGATTTCATAATTTAATGAATAATTATACTCTTTACTTTTACAGGTGGGTAAACAAGATCATTTTGCCTTAGGACAATTCACCCGAAGAAGATACAGAGATTTTCTACCTCTGAAGTATAACAAAACTTTTTTCTATGCTCAAACTACAGACGTGGATAGAACTCATATGTCAGCTCAAACCAACGTATATTCTCTATTCCCTGCCTTAGGTTCTCAACAATGGCGTAGAGGAGTCGATTGGCAAGCAATTCCAATTCATCCAGCTAATTCCACTATTTTCGATGGTAGTTTCACTCCAGCTGATTGTGCCGCATATACACCTCTATTAACCGCCTCACTTAACGGCGAAGATTATGAAGAATTGAATGAGAAATACGCAGATGTATTTGAGTACATAACAAAACACAGTGGGGATAATGTTACTGACTTTACAGATATTAATGATGTTTGGGATAGTTTGAAATCAGAGGATTATGCAGGATTCAAACTCCCTAAATGGACAAAGGCAGTTTATCCAGAACCGTTACGAACACTTTCTGGCAAAATTTTCGAGTCATATTCGCATACCACCAAACTGAAGAGATTTAGTAAGTTTCTCAACTCATTCAGCTGAAAATGTGGATTTCCAATAATAATACTTTTTATTTTAGTTTCTGGAAAATTCCTCAACACAGTTGTAGAATATTTGGAAGATATGGCTGAGGATGCAACGTCATCTCAAAAATATATGATTTACAGCGGACATGATAGTAACATAGCTTCGACTCTCAACGCATTCGGAGCTTACGATCCCCCCTACCCTCCTGCATATGCAAGCACCATATACATAGAGCTTCACAAAAGAAATGATGAGTATACTGTGGAAGTTTTTAGCAAAGATGGAGATTCTTTCAAAAAAATCAGTGTTAATGGATGTGACATCAGATGTCCCCTTGCAGAATTCAGAGAAAGACTCAGTGACATAATCGTGGATGCAGACACCTGGGTCACGGAATGTAGTGAAGTTAGTGGCAGTGGGAAATTTTTGGCTGTAGGACCATATACGGAAGAACAAATAAGAGAGAAATGGGCTGGCAAAAGTAGCTAAGCAAATTTAAATATGTAATTGAAGTCTAGTGTTTGCCAACTTCAATATTTGTGGAAATAAATAGAATTAAATTTCAAGGTTGTAGTTAATTGAGTTTTTCACCTCAAATTTTTTTCAGGCCATTCTAGTAAATATCATGTCAGTGTTAGATACCAATTTATTAAAATTGAAATGACCAAAATTTCAATAGGGTCAGATGAAGAGAATATGAAAGATCGTTCATAGTTCTCTCCTTTCTGCCACTACTGCCAACTTGATAGAAACAATCGAGCAACTTGATCTATTACTCACAAATGAAGAGCTGTACCCGAATATTCTAGCATCTTAGAGTATATTCACCAATTACCCAAAAAAGCACACTGGAGATAGAATTACAGTCCTATTCAAAAGTCCCCTCCCCCCTCGTATCTTTTGAACTGCTACACTTACATTAATAACATTTGGAGGGTGAAAATGAAGTGTTTTAAACTTCTCTATGAATGGTAACAGGTGACGTAATAGTAATAGATGACGCCACAGTGCCAATCTGGCCAATAATTTTAAATAGGACCTTATGGCAAGTGATATCTCGTTTGACGTTTGA
>CAJUYH010006677.1:0-19488 GCA_910591685.1 Galerucella tenella | reverse complement strand
CACTTTCCGAGTGTGTGCATACAATATTTTTTGTGAGGCCACCAATTATTTGACAATAATATGGGAGCAGAATATTTATTATTAATATTTATGTTGAATGTGAAGTTATGCCAAGTACAATTATTAAACGTTGATGTTCCGGTCTATTTAGGAATCATAATATTTGGGTTATCAATAATATTGGTTTCGATTCTTCAAGTTCCATGTTGGTTTTGTTCATTTTCTACGGAAACAATGGCCAGTATATTTTGTTCGGTTAGGCAATTTTAGATGTGGCTATTTTAAAAGAGATGTTTCCTATTGAATGCATTCCGATAGGTTGAGTAGTACCCCAACTAGCAAAATGGAATTCTAAGAGGACTGAATTGTTGTATAATAATCGAATAGCGTTGTTTTAATGAACTTTTTATTTCTATTAAGCCTTTTGTTGCGATAATTTTGTTTTTTAAAGAAAATTGTTGTATTAAATGATTCTATAGTGACTTTTACAATATATGCTATAACGCATTATACGATCATTTCTTTTAAAATGATATAATACCTTATAAGCCAGTTTATACAATATCAAAAATATCATTTTATAAGTCTTTTATACCTATTGTATAAGAGTTCTATAATAAACTATATAACTAACATTATAAAACACTTTTTAGTTGTATAGTGCCTAAATATTCTTCGTTATAAAACAGTTATCGTATACCGTTCCATTTGACAATAAAATATTGTTCAAGGCATTTCTTTGGGATAAAATTGTTGCTTCATAAATCGCCATGTTTAAAAAAGCAATTCTTGTACCGATTTCGCCGCCATTATGAGCAATTGCGTTGGAAACATGAAACTACATTGAAAAATGTGGCTTTATCATTATAAGTATCTACTTGAAACTTAACCAGAATTGAAGCGCTTCATTTTCTTGCCAAAAATATACCTATGATCTATCAGTAAAATTTGCGGCGCATCAAAATTTGTGCTATTAAACCATCCAAATGAAATTATAATTTTTACTATCGATGTCCGCCCAAGCGGCCCAAGTCGTTTTGATAAGTCTCCATTTCTACAAATGAAATGTATGATGCACCTTCAAGTTGAAATATAATTTGGTTCTGATATTCTTCACTAAAAAATGAAATGCTCTGATAAACTGCTAGATGACAAAATGTTTCCATTGTGCTCGAAATAACAGCATTATAAAAAAATATATTGCATTATACAACCATTTTGTAAGACCTTCATAGTGCCGCTTCAATCCCATTTTATAGATGTGACTACATGACACACTATTAAATCATTTTATAGTAGCTGTATAAATGATTATAAAACAGTTATATAAGAGTTGTATAAACTTTTAATAGAAATGTTATACAACCAAACAGTTGTATAAAAATGGGCCCTTTTCAGTTGTATAAAAATTGGCCCTTTTCAGTTGTATAAGGATCATATAATTGTTTTGTATACCGTTATAAGAATTTAAATTGCTACTTGGGACATCTATTGTTTTTCAAAAATAAAAATAATCTGCGATGTGTGATGTGATTTGGACGCGGGGCTAAATATGTTCCATATAATTCTAAATAAAATTTGTTGATAACGAGAAATGTTCTCGGTATGTTTGTTTTTGTGTTGGAAATGTTTATTATTACTACTCCTTTACTAATTCATCACGGAGAGGTGCGCCGGCCAAGCCAATTAATTATTACCAGTATAGTCTACAGAAAATTGAAATGTCAACATTTTAAATGCAGCCACTAAAAATATTGAGAGCTGTCTTACTCTTTCTTTTGTAGCTTTCAAAGCACTATTCACTACGAAACATAACTTGGAATTATAGGTTAGAATTACTATGCATTCATCAGGAACTTCAGTTTTATAGAAAAATGCACTTATTATTCGAGAAAATTAAGGAATTAAAATTAAGTACTATGGAAATTGACCCTAAAATTTCAGATTTATAGTGGGAAAAGAAACATGAGGTCTTAACTGGGTGACCATTCGAGTTGGATGTTCAACATCAACTATAACTTTCGCATCTATACCGGGAAATGAAACATAAGGTCTTAACTGGGTTAGGTTGGGTTCGAGTTGGAGGTTCATCATCAACTGTAATTAACCTCGCAAGCAACGAGGAAGAAGTGCATTCACGAGTAAAAATGTTTGGCCATGCCTATATTAACTGCCGAAAGTATTGTAAACATCAGCCTGGTGCCAAACAGCTACAGAAAAATCATGATTTCAACGAAATTGGAATTATTTGGAGGCAGTGGCGCGCCAGTAGAATAAAAGCACAAAGAATATAAATATACACAAATATACAAATTGTTAAACATGTGGTTCGAACAATGTTCTTAAATAAAAAGAAAAAAAGAATTAAATCTTGAACATCTTAAGAAACAATATACCGTCTCAACGTTATCATTGCAATCGAGAATCTACCGTATCCCTTCTAAAATAAATCATTATTTTGTTGGTAGTGGTATTCGCCATTATCTCTCATCTTTTTGTTATTCATCTTACTGCAACCAACGGCAAATGATTTACATAAATTTTTCATTTTTCACCTACCTTATATGACCATACACCATGCATAATATACTGATGAATTGAATACGAAATAAATTAGCAGCTTGTATGACTTAGGCCGATCTTTGACCGTTTTAGATATCCGTAAATATTGACAAATATTTAAAATGTTCCATGTAAAATGTAAGTATAAAAAAAATGTTATTATTTCAAATATCTGGGAATTACAGAATTGTAGGTCACCGGTCAGAGGGGCTGAATTATTTCCAAGATTGATCCTTCTCAAATAATGGACATAATCCGAACGATCTAACGGTGATTATGGTGTTTCCTGGTCCACCCCCAAGGACCAAGACATGTTTACTCCAAAACACGTCCGAATGTCAAATTTCCAATCACATATATTTATATAATACCAAAATGTCAACAAATATTTCCCTGATGTGTAAAAAATCCCATGAGAAGAGTGCAATTATCGATTGATTATAGGGGTAACTGCACTGTAGAAACCGAAAGAGCACTGCGATTGTTTACGTATCCACGGTAATCCCATTGTGAATCCATGATAATTAAAAATAAAATCAGTTTGACAAGTAAAGTCAAAAAATATTTTTTTAAATGTCTCGTATCGGATGTGATTCATTGGGAATGGTTATAGAAAATAAAGTGATGGAAAGCGAACCAAAGAACACCAAACACAACAGACAATACGTGTGGAGACAGTTTATGAGCTTTTGTGCTGAATAAAAATATACATTGGATGAAACAACACAAATGGATATTTTGTATTAAAAAAAAGAAATAGGAATTTGATATTTAAAACAATATTTGCATTCGGGAAATATTCCCCCGAATTACACTCGTGCATCAAAATAAAACCAGATAATTTTGCACTCGAGCGTATTGCCTTGGAAAAACTACATTCGGTCATTTCCATATTTTGTTTAAAGACCCCTCCACCTTCGGTGTCGGGCTCTTTTTCCAAAATATGAAAATGAACTCATGCAGTTTTTAAACAACACGCTGTCATGCGAAATTATCTGTAATTTTGATGCACTTGTGCAATTACTCCCGACAATTATTTTTGATTGAATTGATTTAAGTCGAACTTAAGGCATTAAGAAGTAACTGAATGTTGAAAAATAAATAAAAAAGGGAGAACGTGTCGCGGGACACACGGTAGGAACTTTAGTTCCTTTTAAGCAAAAATTATCTAATACATCTGACGTTATAGATAAACAATTTTCATATTTCTCGGTGGTCGAATAGTAAGCAAACCAGACTCACTCTCACGCGGTAGACCTGGGTTCGATTTCCCGTGAAGAAGTTTTTTTATTGTTTATTTCATTTTTAAATAATTATCCTGCTTGATATTAATAACGACAACAGGTAGACGTTTGAAATGTTTAGCAGAATATTCATTATTATAGATAATGGTACGGTACCCTTCATGAGGGAGTCCGACTGGCAACATCTACTTATATCTATCAGCATCGTATATTTAAAAAGGGAAACCGTAGCATTATACAAATTGGACATTCAAGAACTGTACAGGGTTTTTCATTATATATGGACCCTTCCATATCTCGCTTATTATTTGTAACAGATAAAAATGTCCCATATAAGAGTTGAATGGTTATTAAAGAAGTTTTTAAAATCCAACAAAAATAGTATACAGGATGTCCCCAAAAAGAGGGTCAGAGCCAAAGTGTTCTTTCTTAAATGGGACACCCTATACATTTTTAAATTTTTAAACTGTTCACTTCAATCCGAATTCAACAATATATAATTGTTATAGTCCAACCTTAACAGTTCAGAAAATATATACGACACAGAAGATGTAGTAATCTATCGATTGAAATTCAGTAAATTTATTTACAGAATGAAGTAATCTTAAACTAAGTAAGCCCAAATGAAACTATAAATATTGTTCAAAATGACCCCCCATATTGTCAATGCATAATTGGTATCTTCGGCGTAAATTCTCTAAACATTTAGAAATAATATCAGTATAATTATTTAAGTTATTAATTTCGCCTCGAATCTTTTCCTCAATCGTCCCAAGATTGTCATTTTCGCCAAAGTTAACTTTATCCTTCAGCATCCCCCATAAAAAAGAATCTAAGGGAGTTAGATCGGGGCTATTAGGAGGCCATAGAATTGTCCCATTATTTCCGATCCACTCTGGAAACTGATTGTTGAGATGTTCTCTCACCTCTAATACATTATGGGGTGGGGCCCCATCTTGGTGCCAGATCATGGTATTTAATTGGTCAGCTGTAAATTCATCTCGTAGTACTTCACTTATGTTGGGTATTATGCAGTTTAGGTAAGTTCTTCCTGTTAACTTATAATTGAAAAATATTGGCCCAACCACTTTATTCTGGAATATTCCACACCAAACGTTAATCGATTTCCGTCCAGATTTTTTTATTTGTTGCACTTTCCGCTGTCGATGATTTTTATTTTCCCATGAGCGTCTATTTTTTCTATTAAACACGCCAGCTGTAGAAAAACTGGATTCATCTGTCCAACAGATTTTCTTGAGGATATCTGGAGTTTCATCCAAGCGACGAAGCATTTCCTGACAAAATATTAAGCGTTTCCGTTTGTTCAATTCAGTAAGAGCCTGCACGGTAAGTATCTTATATGGTTTATAATTCTGTCTTCTCAGAGTTCTAAAAATTTTCATAGGATGTTTTTGTAATATATTGGAGCTGGTTACTAACGAGTCTTCAGATTTTTTTGCAAACATTATTCCTTCTCATTCAACTACAATAAATCCAAAGAAATATACATTATTTTACCTTCAAAATGCAGAAGTGTATCTAACTCATCCTCCTCATCAATTACAGACGTTCTTTTTTTCCTAGAAAATTTTTTAGTTGTCATTACATGCTGGTATATTCTGTTGAACGTATTTTTGCTAGGCGCATGCCGATTTGGATATAATTCCATTAATTCTCTCCTTGCATCTAATTTGTTAATATTATTTTTAAAAAATAGAGAAAATATTTCTATCTTTTCATCATCTGTATACCGCATTTTCCAAACTATCAAATACAATATTTTATAATGGTGCGAATAATTACTTGTCAAATATGACTTGAATATGACAATGCTTTCATGGCCTAACCGATGTTTATAGTTGGTTTTCATCATACAGAAAAGGATTTTTAAATGAATATATTTTCTAAACTGTTAAGGTTAGACTATAACAATTATATATTGCTGAATTCGGATTGAAGTGAACAAGTTAAAAATATAAAAATATATAGGGTGTCCCATTTAAGAAAAAACACTTTGGCTCCGACCCTCTTTTCAGGGACATCCTGTATAATATTTCTGTTGAATTTTAAAAACAACAATAATAACCATTTAACTCTTATTTGAAACATTTTTATCTGCCTCAAATAATAAGTGAGATATAGAAGGGTCCATATATAATGAAAAACCCTGTACGTGTACCACAAAAAAAATGAGTGGAAACATAAAATTGAATTGTTAAATTTTCAATTTGAAGTTATATTACAGTTTATAGAAATTTTTATTTTCTAGATTTTTTCTTAAGTGGGTCGTAGAAAAAATATGCTCTTCGTCCTCGTTCGATATGGCCATCATATCCATACAAGTTGCACAAACTACTATTTCTATCAAAATATGCCCTTTTACATTTAAAAACAACCTGCCAAATGTCAAATCAATTTATCCATCCATTTTAAAGTTATCGAATTAAAACATTCAAGTTTTCAAAATTTCAACACCCTGTATTTCGAAAAGTAAATGTGCCAGACCCCTTAATCCTCACATCATTTTGTCTAATTTTACGAGAGGAATCTACATGTAAACGTTGTAATTACCCTTAACGTTCGAGATGCTTATACCATTTTTTGCGCGATCGTATTGAAATAAATTCCGAATAAAATAATTTAAATTTCTTTGGAATGAACGAAATGTCAAAAGTGACATTTATACTTCTCGATCAGTTTAAAATATATTTTGCATTTTGGTGAAATTGTTTTTATGCTATTTATTACTTTTCGACGTCTGAACGGTAAGTAAATCACTTACCGACGTGTTAAACTTAGAAACCAGTAAACACAACCTACCGTCCTGACAACCGATGCTGTAAATAAACAAAAAAGATCAATCGCGCAAAAAAAATTATGGAAATAATAGTAAAAATTCATCCGAACAAATTCACGTAGATCACCAGTACTGTGAATACCAGCTTTGCATAGAATTTTAATATATTAGCATCGGCGGTTCAGTGGTTGAATGCTCGCCTTCCACGCGGGCGGCCCGGGTTCGATTCCCGGCCGAAGCATATCGTCTCGTAAACAAGAGGGAGACTCAGAAGAGAGCACACGCACGCAAGCAAGGCACATAACGAAGCAACGTAACATAACGTAACGTAACGGTCAGATCTTTTGCGTCGCGACCCCCGGTCGCTCAAACATAACCTGACGTAAAAAACTAAAATTCCAAAAATAACTGAAAAATTTAAGCATAAATATAGCTTCAAATATAACATTTTTTTTAAATTAGCAAATCTGAAATAAACATTAGGCTTCAAAAAAATGGGATTCGTGAAAAATCCGAAATAGTTATTGTTTGTCCATATGTTTTGGAGAAAAAAGAAAAGTTTGGTTTCTTTGTTAAGGTTTCCAATATGATTACCAAGTTTTTCAAAAAATTTCCATGCAATCAGCATCCAATATCTCCAGCCTCTAGACTGGCTTAATACAATATGGTAATTCTGCTGTCGAAAAAATTCAATAGCCGCAACAATGTTTATTGTTTTCCTACTAGTAATTTATCCCAAACAAAATATAGAGGCGAAAAATATGTGTCAACTAAATTCTATGATTATTTGCACTTTCTTGAAAGTTCAAAATGTCTTATTGAGATGCTGGGAAAGTTATTGTTTGTATTTAGAACAGATAACATACAAAGAAAGCAGATACGCCCCAAAGGGAATCGCTAACGTATATAATTAGCGAAGAACTAGCGTTTTGTTGAAAAATATTGAATTATGTAATACCAAACCAAACCCATAAAGATATTCAACTTTACGTAAGGACTTCGAAGCGAAGCCATATTAATTACTAAATGCGCGTCCGCATTATGCCGCAGTTTACCAATTGGCAACGCCAATTCGATGAACAGGCCCGTTGGCACGTGCCAATAGGCCGCCAATGAAAATCGCTGAGGTTATGGTCTATTTCAGAGGAAGCCAATGAGGATGGAAAGTAGGTACGTGCCAACCACTGGCCTCTCTCGGCTTTAGTTGTGATTCAGATTGTCTACCAGTTAGAACGTGCTTTCAAATGGAGTGGATTAACGGAAAAGTTATTAATTTGACCAATCTATACCGAAACCGTCCTATTTTTGAACAATGTGCGACTAAAATAAATGAATGCCAACACATATGTAGACATTTTTACAGTCGCTGGCTTTGCCAACGGCAAATCGCGGCATAGTGTGGATGTGCCTTAATAGATTAATAGATATACCAGAAGAGTAAACAGACCTATTATCAGATGCTCACACACAGCACGGCACTGTTATTGGAATCTATGTCCTTTGCTGTGTGTATTGCTATCCTTGTTTAGGAATGGGATTATCGATTTAGATGCTAGTTTCAAACAAAGTGTATTGTCAGAATAGCGGGTTATTCATCTAGTCTGCTTAATAGTCGAAGGAACAAACCTTACGTATCACCATTTCTTTTGTACGTTGTATATCCTAAACCAGTGGCGGATCTACGGGGGGGCTTTCGGGCTGAAGCCCCCCTCAAAACACCCTTTTCGCATTTTTAATCTGCCTTTTATTAACTTTAACATACTGAAAACCTTTGATATGAAACACACGTTTTTCCTCCATAAAACAACGTTAAGCTACTGTTTTGGTCGCTTCATTATATGAAAGTCCTTTCACAAAATTTCCCCTCGTTCAGCCCTCCCCCCAAAATAAAATTCTAGATCCGCCACTGTCCTAAACGACGGATTTTAACATATAAGTTGTCAATAAAATCGTCTTAGTTGTGGGAATGATATAGGGTATAACTCTTTTTGTTAATTTCTCGGGTAATCAAAACAAATATTACTAGTACTTAGTAGTAATTTTGCTTGCTTACCTATATGCTTATTATTATACGTTTTAGCAAACTCTAAACAGTGTTGTGTTTGTGAAATAAGAACGTTCAGAAATAATTTAAACTATTCGACACAATGGACCAGAACCAGAGTAAGAAAAACGATTAATATTGTGCGATTCCAGAATGTAAGAGTACTACGATTGAAACATTTATTATAGGATGCAAAAGTCAACATACTTTGTTTGTGTATTTTTAGGATTTCATTTTTCTTTAATCAGAATCGTTATAAATTACCTTATAAAGTACGTTGTGAATGTGAATCCATATTGAGACATTGAGAGGGTTATTGAAAACCACACGCTTGTATTAATCTAATTTTTTTTGAATACGTAGACACAATATTGTTCTTAGGGCTTTTGGTGTTATTAATGTTCAATATTATTTAATAAAATAATGTGTCAGTTCTTCACAAATTAAATTTTATTAAATACTGCTTTTTTCCAAAAAACAGGTAATCTTTTTCAGTAGATCATCAACAAAACTGGCGTATATTATATGTTTCAAAAGAAATTATTTGATTTGATTCAAAGTCCGGATCAGCTCTAACAAATATCGCTTTTTTACCAGTGAGGTGCATGTGCATTTGAATCTGATGTAAGCATTTGGAACTAATATTACCTGCTTCATCAAAATAAATTTTTCTTGTTCTTTCCAACATTGGTGATTTAATTTCCACTACACATTCATCATGAATAGCATTTGGAGAAAGTCCTTTAATTGGGTAGTCTGCAGTTAAAAAAAATGCAATTTTTTACTGAGTAACCTATAGCATTATCTCCGTAACTTTGTCCACCAGACCAGGAATAAAAAAAAACATCCTAAATCACCCTGTATATCATTTGAGAGAGCATGTATTCATGAAAATATTTACATTTTTGATCATTCCGGCCGGGAAACAGCCAGAAACGATGTGTCACATAGTATAAAATTATAATTCAATAAACTCGTGTTTTGATTAAGGGGCATCTACCAAATTCGACCTTGCACAATTATGCTTTGTATATTTTCTTGTTTCCCTACGTCCTCACGTTTAAGTTCACATAACGAAAATTTTATTAGAAATATGAAAGCTCCGCAACATGTAGGTAGCCAAGCGGTCCAAGCGGATTTTGGTTCACGTACTACTCTATAGGCTTCGCCAGTACTGAACTGGGAGACCGCCGAGACCGGCGAGCGTTGTATCAACAATGGAACGGCACGCGGTAGTGGTAGTGGTAGCAACCGAATTTCAATAAGGAATTGTACAGTCATAAGTAATCTGAGGATTCTGAGATTTTTATATAGTATTCATAAAGCTTCAAATTAGACTACTTATCAATTAGTTTTTCCATTTAATCGATATTTAATTCTTTACAAGGGCTCAAACTTTGCTTAATATGCGTAATTACCTCATGATTCGTATTTTTTTCAACAAAATTTGGTTAGCATTTCAAAGTTTTTATTCGATGAGAACTCTAAGTTCAACATTAATCTACAGGATATATTTTTTTCTTAATTTTCAATGCATCCATTACCTCAAAATTTTTTGCCCAAAATACTTCGATATTTTGTCAAATCGCTGCCGATAGATTCCCCTTAAAAAACTCCTTAATCATTAGCAAGTCCACTTCTGGAAGATTTAATGAGTGCTTTTTTAAAATTAGGTCCACACATCTTATTTTATTCACACAAAATTTTGTAAGTAATTCAAAATAAATAAATTCTACGCGAGGCACGTTACAGTCAGAAGAGTAAAGTTTGTGCACATTAACTTTCATATGCGGTGACGTCACAGTCATAGTCTTCGCCCCGCTACGGTGTTCTTGTTTAATTGGTTGTATTAGGAGAACGACATATTCTATTAACATGAGTACTTTGTTTTACGACAGTTAAAAATTATTTAAAACTTTTAGTAAACGAGCCCATAGTCTTCACCACCTTGATGTGCAGCAGGAATGTCCACACGAACGACAAGTGGTTGACAATGTGGCGGCGCTTAGTTGCCTATAATGCGACTTTGCATCGTCACCTTCGTTTGGACAGGCCCTAAGGTAAAGTTTTAATTTGAAAGTTATTGAAATATACAGGATATCCAGAAATACACATTTATCTCATCCATATCCTAAGGACTTCGCCCACTGTAGTTTGCATTTGACAGGAGAGTTTTTAAATGCAAAAAACACCTAGAAAAAAACCTGTGGGTGGGCGACATTTATACATTCGTACGATTATTGCCGTGCAGAGCAAATAGTTTTTCTTAAATTTTCCATGGCTTCTGAAGTCCAATCCGAGGTAAAAACTTCATTGTGGCGTACGATAGAAATGTTATTGGGGATGACTTATTTGCAAAAATCGTCATTTAACATTGACTTCGATAAAATTTTCAAAGAGGTTTTATTTATTAGTGAAAATTCCCGTAAAAATTTTGGAAGGGCCTAATTTTTTTCTGTTTTCCCTTCTGTGTTTTGTCTCTCTCCTTCACTGTATCACTACCGTTTCGTCAACTTTGATCAAACTCATTCAATCGTTACTTTTCGAGATTTATTTTTCAACAAATATCCGTATTCGTATCGCTGTGTATTAGATCGTGCAGCAATTTTATTGATAACAAAAGAAAACTATTTCATCGAGGAAGTATTGAGGAAATGGAAAATAAGCGGCATTCCAACACACAAAATAAAACCGATTGACTATTCCGAACCAACGGTATTATGACCATGAGAATAATATCATGATGCTATCGATTCAAATGTAAATTGTATCACTGTCATTCCACGGAAGACAAAAAATATATGCAAGTAATTGATGATTCAATTACTCATTTACTTCATATTATTTCATGCGGATGTAAACAAGACGATGGTATTGAAAAATTAATTAATATTTCTTGGTACAAACCAATGAGGTGGAATTAATTTAGAAACACGACGTTAACTGTTCATAACTTATAGTAGGTACTTAGGTGAAATTTAGATACTAAAACATGAATTAAATTTATTTTGTAAAAATAAATCACTAGTAGAAGCATGGCGGATCAAATTTTGCTGAAGGATATATCGGAGAATCTCTTAACAATAAGATTGAGGTGGCAAATAAAATTTTCACAGTACAAAATATTCAAAAAAATAACAATGACTTTTTCTTTAAGAAATTTTGTCTGGAATATCAACATTTCCTAGTGATTTGCCGAAAATGGTATTATATTATATCGAATGTTGCGACACAGTAGTTTTATAGTCCAAGCTCCCAGAGCGAAAAGACATAACTTATTTTCAAATAGATGAAATGTTAGTTTCTCAGTAGCATCTCGTTTGCTTTGAATACCTGTGTGTTTGTGGTGCTAGCCTAAGGGCACCTGTGCAGGTATCAGGTGAGAAAGGTAACTAAGGTAACTTAACTTGAATTGGTATGTCCGATTTTTATATATGGTTTGTAGAATAATATTCTAAAGTAGTATCATAACTGTTAGACACTTTCCATGGACCAAAACTTTTGTCAAACTCTTTAAAGCTCCACAAAAAATAAATATATAAATTATTTATACATGTCTGATTTTCAAATATGTTATCAAGGCAACTATTACTAAGTTATATTTCGTTAGTCAGACCAATTGTAGTGACCGAACAGTTCCTAAACATAAAAACTATCAGCTGGGAGTATGAGTACGATAGCACTATGAATGCGTTTCAGAGCGAGTGAGACGTCTATAGTAACTCGGTTCCCCTTCTTTTATATAATATTAACTCACAATGTCTCAGTCTAATATATATGTGCCCTCCATGCACAACGTATAGTATGCAGAGTTCGGATCTGTTGGAACACATATAACTTAGTAATAGTTGCCTTGATAACATATTTGAAAGTCAGACATGTGAAAACATGTGGAGCTTTTAAGCGTCTGACAAAAGTTTTGGTCCATGGAAAGTGTCTGACACTTTTGGTACTACTCTAGAATGTTATTCCACAAAACATATACCGGGTGGTGACTCGACCTTAGGACCATAGGATTTTAACATGGGAAATCAGAAAATCCTAAATATTTGCTTCTTACTGTGATGCCATATAAGGATGTCTCTTATTCAAATTTTGCACAAAGGTTGATAATATAATAGGCTTTCGTATTCCATTTTCAAAATTCGCTGACAATCGATAAGAGGGTCGAAAAAATTGAAAAATAAGAATTTTCAAAAAAAAATCACAACATTCCTTTTATTACTGTGATGCCATATATCAATGTCTCGCGTTTAAATTCTGCACAAATGTTGATAATATAATAGGCTTTCGTATTCCATATTCAAAATTCGCCGACAAACGATACAAGGGTCGAAAAAATTGAAAAATGAGAGTTTTCAAAAAAAATCACAACATTCTTTTTATTACTGTGATGCCATATATCGATGTCTCTCATTCAAATTTTGCACAAAGGTTGATAATATAATAGGCTTTCGTATTCCATATTCTTGGTGCCAATTTCGAAAATTTTGGTTTTCCATTTATGCTGAATGTACAAATTTAAGTAAAGTTACTCTTATTGTTAGTTACCTTTCTCACCTGATACCTGCCCAGGTGCCCTTGGGATAGCTCTACAAACACAACGGTATTCAAAGCACACGAGATGCTACTGAGAACCTAACATTTCATCTATTTGAAAATAAGTTATGTCTTATCGCTATGGAATCTTATTCTATTAGAACTGTAAATCTATAGTTGTTCAGAACTTGTTGCTTACCTGTGAAAGGATGTATAGTGAACATCAATTACCTATAGCTTATTTTTGCATAGTACCCGATCATCTTGTGAATATTATTGAACCAATAAACAAAGTATCCTTAATTAATCTATAGGTATTAAAACCTCTTCACAATATCTACCACAGTTGAATACAACAGACATAACATAATTTAGTGAAAATCAAAACAAACTTTTTCTGAAAAATCACAGAAACCTTAAATTAATATCCTGTTTATAAACATTCCTTCATGTATTAATAAACTTCTGTATATTGTCAAAGATAAAATATTTAGGAACCTCAAAAAAACTCAAGTCATTGGATGATTATTATATTGGCAACATGTGCGGAATCAAGCCAAATAAATAAAGTTCGACATTGTTTATGTTAACATCAGATAATATACGTCTGTTTACTCTTCTAGTATGTTCGTAGGTTCGCTCCAAATGACATTTATGTTTTATAATATACTTATTAAAAGACTAAAATCTGTATCATAATGATATTCATTATGATACAAATTTTCATTATGATACAGATTTTTAAGCCAATAGGAATGCGACATTCGCACAATATTTAATATAGCCATGCCATGGATACCTGGTTGACATTTCTGAAATTAATTATATTAGGTCTGTTCCCTGCAATAAAAGTGTAGCACTGAGCTATACGATTTTATTTATTTTAATTATGTTTTAATGCTTCTTGCAGTATACAAATGCAATATACATAGATAGTCCCAAATTTAGCAATTTTACACGCAATTTTTCACAGATGGATCTCAATTTTTCAACATTACATAGCTCAGTGCTACACTTTTATTGCAGGCGAACAGACCTATTAAGTGACACTTAATTTGACAGCTGCCAAATAATTTTGATTTTCAAAAGTAACTATATTTCTTGTTCTTGTTTTTTATAATAAATGATAATTATTAATTTAATAATTCTTATTAATCGGAGTAGAAAAAATATTATATGCAACTTTCATGTAATGGCCATTAATACACTCGCATATGCATACTGATTTATATTGAGATTGAATTGCAATAACGAACTAGTGTGAAAAGTTTGTATGTACCGCGGGCATAAACAGATGTGTATACCTTCGGGCGACTTACAAACCCTAGGGCCAGAGGCCCTCTGGCTCTTAAGACGTCGCCCTCGGGTCATCAACATCTATTTATACCCTTGGTACATAAATAACTATTATAGTCTTCAAAGGAAGGTAAAAAAAATTTAGATATTTTCTTTGATAATAAACAACATCTAAATATCAATTGAAGATATAAAAGCTTCAACCTCTCTACGCCTTTGTACTATAATGTTTCAGTCCGTTTACAGTTAGACTAATATTAGGTGTACGAGGTGTAATTTGAATAAATAATTGTTCGTTCTGCGCCTCTTTCTATAACATCTTCGTCGTGATACGTTCGCATAGGTCGTAAAAATTATAATCAGAGCAGGTACTCGAGAGGCCAAAGGGGCATTCGCTGATTTTCTCTTTGATATGTTTATTGTGTTCAAACGTGCTCCTAATACAGTAACTGTTAATTTTTTTTTTCTTTCGTAGCAATAAAATTTATCGAGAGGTGTGGGATGGAGATGATTTATCAAAAATAATAATAATTTGCGATAATAGTTAACGATACGTGGACCTTGGAAGAAGTATTATGCCGTTGGAAAAAGGAAAAATTGGAAATGTCTTCTCCATCAGATTTTATTGTGTAGATTGGTTCATTTTTATGTATTTTTCAATTTATAGTGCGTGATTTTGGCCTCTAGGCATATTAAATTGGACATTTACGGTAAGAATGGGGCTGTTTTTTTCGGATATTATTGATTGCAATTGAATACACTTTCAAGACTTTTTTGTCATTGTCATTTTAATGTTTTATTTTACTTGTAGAGCCATGTTGACCCATTTAGGGTCGTTTTTACCCACAATTCCATAAAATATGGCAAAAAATGCTTAAACAAATTAAAATTGAAGTACATTATCGACTGAGATTAAAAATAGTTGTCCAAAAATATTTATTCGCGGGCTTTGAGTAATCAATAATCAGAAAATTCAAAATAGCTGTCTGAAAATAGCGCGAAATTCAAATGTAAAATGCTACTTTTTCGAGTCTTTTTCACTTAAAACGTTAAACCAACTGAACTTACTTTAATTCTGTTTTTTTTGAATATTTTTTCATTTTTAACCCCCCTCTCCCCCTCATCCCTCTCTTTGTATTTCAGAGCCCCTTATTACTCAAAATTTGTAAAATCCCATGCTATTATACCCATTGTTACAAAAAAATAAGAAAAAATAATTTTTTATATGAGTTTAGAGAATAATTAAGATTCCGGGGGTTTTATTTTTTGCGCTAACCATCCTTCTTCATCTGTCTGACCAAGAAGGGTAGATAATCCGACATGTATTTTGGGCGCTAAGAAGTGCAGGTAGATTAGATTAGATTAGAATTGGAGTGGCTCTTTGTCCTATCTCACTGCGACCTTTGCAGATCTATTGTGGTCCCCCCCATATTTAGAGCTAAATATCTAGCTTTATTCTTTTTATTAGACCTAATAGCCTGGATACCGCGTCCTTTGCGTAGCTCTCTGCCCTCGATTTTTCTTCTCCGAGTAAGTGAAACCGCATCCTTGCTAGGCCTTCGCACTCACAGAGTATGTGCTCTGCGGTTTCGTCTTCTTCCTGGCAGAACCTGCATAGGTCATCTGCATGGCCAATTGTGTGCATATGTTTCCTCAGCCTACAATGTCCGGTCAGCATTCCCACCATCATCCTCGTCGTTTCCCGACTTTGACATAGTAGGTCGTGTGACAGTTTTGTCGAAGGGCTTTTAAGGAATAATTTTGCGTGTCTTTGTCCTGGGGTTTCATACCACCAGCGCAACGCCTGGTTGTTTATCAATTTGTGGTGCAGGTAGGTCGAGTCATAAAATAACTCTTATCTTAATAATTTAACCACCAATATTTGGAAAAACCCAATAGTTTTCTATTTCTTATTTTCTGATATTTTTATACCTAGTTACACTTTGATCAACCGGTTTTGGGCCTGGGTTTTCTTGTTTTTTTTAGTTTTCTATTTCTTATTTTCTGATATTTTTATACATAGTTACACTTTGATCAACCGGGTTTGGGCCTGGGTTTTCTTGTTTTTTCTTTAGTTTTCTATTTCTTATTTTCTGATATTTTTATACATAGTTACACTTTGATCAACCGGGTTTGGGCCTGGGTTTTCTTGTTTTTTTTAGTTATCCATTTCTTAGCATCCAAAATACACATAGGATTAAAATGACCCTTCGGTCTTGGCGCCCAGTTTACATGTTGTACAAAGTGCATTAATCTTTTAGTGCCAAAATTACATCCGCCCTAAGATTTATATTTTACAAATTGTTGAGGGTTAAAAATTAAAATAAAATTAAAAAGAAACATAATTGAAGTAGTTTAAGTTTGTTTAACGTTTTAAGTGAAAGAAACGCGATAAAGTAGCATTTTTATTATGAATTTCGCGCTATTTTCAGACAGCCATTTTGAATTCCCTGATCTTCTCGAGTAATTGATAACCCAAAACCCGAGATTAAATGTTTTTACCCAAATATTTTTAATCTCAGTTGATTACTTCAATTTTAATTTTTTTATGCAATTTGTGGTATTATTGCAGGTAAATTTATGGGTCAAAATGGCTCTACAAGTAACGTAAAATATTAAAATAACATAAGTAGACTAAGAAAAATTCTTGTACGTGTATTAAATATCAATCAATCATATCCGAATCCGAAAAACCACGTAAAACAGCAAAAAATGCCATTTTTACCCTAAATGTCCAATTTAATGTCTAGCGGCCAAAATAACGCTTACGCAGTATAAATTTCTTGAAAAATGCACGAAAACTAACCCATCCAAAAAATAAAATCTGTTAGAGAAGACATTTCCCATTTCCAGAGTTGTTTTTTTTATTTCCAGAGTTGTTTTTTCTATTTCCAACGGCCTATACTTTGTATATTGCAGTACTTGAATATACCTTGGTTTCACAGTTTAAGATTCGAATCGACATCATACTTTGGGATATTATTATTTATAAAAACACTTTTGGCCAAAGCACCGTTTGGAGGTCTTCTACTATTATGGCAACGTTAGAAATAATAAAAGTAGAAATCAATGTAATGTAAACACCTTTAACTTAATCTAATTGTTTTCTGAGATACATATCGTCCCTGAATACGAATTAGTCACATATTGGATTAAGAATTCACAACTCTTTAAATACTTTTACAAGGTGACAATAATACGATGATTGTCTTTTAAAAGTTGCATATAACAACATAGTTGGCGTATGTCAACAGATGTCAAGAAATGTCGAAATTGACTGTCAAGATTAGTTAACTTAACGCCGACGATGTGTGGTTATAGTAAATAAATTAGGATTTGCAAAGTAAACTTCTGTTACAAATTCAACTAAGTACACGTTATTTTACTAAATTTAAAGGGCATTGGATTATAATAATATCGCTCCCTTACCGCAACAAGTAGATAACTCGAAATTTATGCATTTTAAGTTATCCAGTTAAATCCGACCTATTTCCCATGCTCTTTTTAATGCAACAACTAGATGTCTTGTACGAGCAACCAGACGTGTTTTAAGAGTGACCAAAAACAATTAACTCTCAATATGCACATACTGTTACGAACTCAGTGATTCAAAAGCTGGTCCTGTCGCAAACTATGAATGCGACCTTTCTAGAAAGGTTCTTTAACAGGTAATGTTCCAGACTGTTCTTGCAGCGTAGAAGGCGGTGAATTTAAGAAAGTTCTAGAGTTACGGAGGACTATATATACGCGGGTTTTCGAGTGAGTCGAGGAGTTGTTCAGTATACAGTGAATCGGTAAACAGTTTCAGTATACAGTGAGTGAACAGATAGTGAATATAAATAGTGTTGAAGATAAATTAGGACAATTATTATACCGAGTGTAGATAAATTAGTAGACATTAAGTAGTGTGTATATAAATTAAGTTTATTATAGTGTGTGTTTCTTCAATAAATCAATAGTAATTAGCCATAGTGAGCGTATAATTTCATCCCACGGTAAAAACAGTTCAAATAAATAAGAAACATATTAGAATACTATAAGTAGACATGTTGAGATACCTAGTTGTAGCATTATTGAGTTACTCGCCGGTACCTTCTCGGTGTCTATTAGATAATATCTAGTTGTCAATTTGAAACAACAGGCTGCTGAATTGTTTTCACAGTGTTTTGTAAACACTGTTAGTGCAAAAATGATGTCAAGAGGGAAATACATTTTGGAAATTCTACGTAGTCAAGTAGAAAATGATCCAGATATGTGAAAATACATTTAAATATGAATTTAATTTATAAAGTTAGGTTATTATAATTTAGACGACTTAACTGCAATCGTAAAACACGTATATCCTCTGCAAATAATAACATAGAGCTTTTGTATCAAAGTCAACTGCTTCTTAAAAAAGAAAAGTATGACGAACTTATGTCTTTGTTCAAAATAAATCCTCCGGCGCTGAATAGCGAATATAAAGCATTTTTTGAAGATCTTCCATTCCAAGGAGACCAAAGGAGAAGGCCTCAAAACATAGCGGATTCCGAAAGTGACATCAGTGATATATTGACATTTAAGCACAGATTATAATCTGTGATTTAAGTTGAGTTTAATCTTTTTGAGGTTTATTAAAACTAGTAATGTTTTTTTTTCCAAATGAAGATTCATTTAGGAGATGAATTGCGTTTAATTGCTAGTAGTTAAAAATAGATAACTTTTCTATCTATTCAGCAACAACTAGATAACTCAAGTTTTTCATCAAATTCTGGAAAAATAATAATCCTAATTTTCCCCAAAATTGACAAATCATGATTTGATATGCAGCATATCTGTACAGATATAAAATATTTTTGATTATTTGACAGTTGTATTTTTTGAGTTTCGAATATTCAAACTGGATTTTCTCAAAACTATATGAATTTGAAGTTATCTAGTTGTTGCACTAAGGGGACGCGATATATTCTATAGACATTTTTTTATAAAAACTAATCTAAAATAATTTTTGAAATGCCGCCCTAGCC
>CAJUYH010006676.1:0-19488 GCA_910591685.1 Galerucella tenella | reverse complement strand
TTCAATTCTTCACATTGTCGGATCTACTATTTTTCAAAGCAAGGGTACCCAAAAGGATTAATATAAAATAAGTCCTTGGTTGATGTCATCCAGATTAAAGAGAAATCTTTCATTTTATCACATACAAGGCCTGTTTTTTGTATTTTGCATAAAGGGCGAGAAAACAAAGATCACTTTCAAAGTAGGTATTATGACTCTATTTCTCAATGTCTGACAGCACAGTGGCCTCATTGAATATTCAAATAGAAATTTATCTTTTACAGAGTGATCCTAAGAATTTTACAAGTAAATACTAATATTCTAATGCAAAACAAGTAGGTGTCTGTATTGGTTATCTATACATCCCTGTTTCAGCTCAAAATACAATATGGTCATAAAACTGAACAATGCCAGATAAACGATAAATATTGCGGCAGTGGCGGAGATTACGATGTCGAGGGTTGGGATCTCTTTTTTAAAATATAATTCGTGTACTTTTCGTCTTATTGTATTTTGCATATGTTCATCAAGGTCAAGTGGTTTTCTTCCAGTTGACTTTTTAGGTGGAGATATATTTCCATTTTTCCTCTCCCTTAGAAGCCTGTATATAGTAGATTCACTAACTCCTGTCATATTGGAACATGTCGAAACTATATTTCTGACAGTAGCAGCCGGCATTTGATGTACAACAGCATCATGCACATTTAACACTACAGTCTTCGTTTGTAAGCTAAGCTCGCTCTTACACTTTGCTGGGGTGAAACTTGAAGACATTTTTCACAACACAGTTAACACTTATGGAACGTAAGCGACTCTGAGCAAAACAAATTATACAAATTTGGGCGAGACCAAGTTTCACCGTATATACCTGCAAAATTTTTAAGTAGTCATTAGGACAATCCCTAGTAGGACCCTATTGTAATGTTAATGTAATAAAATTAAAATAGTAAATAAATTCCTTAGATGAACGGTGACGCTCATAGTTTACTACCTGACTAGCATCTGTGACCTTTTCGCGTGCTGTCAGACAATAAGAAACAGACTTATAGACCATTGGAAAGCATTTTCTATGGGCTTTCCAACGACATAGCACAAGTAGGGGGTTTTAAATTTTTGTAGGTGAGGCATAGGGGGTTGAAGGGGGTGCGTTTTCTTTCATGTTATTTTAGCTCCCCCTCTCTAACCTAAAAACAGATTTGAAATCTCTTCTCGTTTACGAGGTCCCATTGTAAGTAACATAAATATCTGATTTAAAAAATGAAAAATATTCAACTTAAAAAGTAATTAATAGAGGCTGGAGCGAACAGAATTGTTGGTTTGAAATTGTAACAGTTTCATTGGAATAATGTTAAACTCCACATTTGGCACACACACACACACACACAGGTAAAATTTACGGCCATAAAAAATTGTCGAAGAACGAAACGTCTCAAAAGACATCAACTTATGATCTTTCTTTGTGTGTTCTAATCGAAAAATAATTCCCAGAAGAGCATTTTGAAGGAAAGAAACAAACACAACAGTGGCGAAGCAAGTAACACTCAAAGAGGATGAGAAACTATTAAATTATTATTTATAGCTAACTAAAAATGTTGTCACATTTATAACTTTGTAATTTTTATATTTTTTTAAATAGTTATAAAAGTTCAATTGACGGCAACTATAAGAGCTTATGACAACGAAAGAGATGAAATTATTTATTATTAAAAATAATTCAGTGTAATTATTTTTATTTTACAAAAAATGCAGTTAGTTATTATTTTATAGTTGTCGAATAGTAAATAGACACATAAGGTCATTATTAAAAGCTAGGTAAAAATTGGCGTGCCAGTGAGAGGCCAGAGAACTGTCACGGGAAGAGGATAGTTGACCTAGGGCAGTACGTTTATAGGCTGATGAGGTATATGAGTGAGGGTACATTTATAATATTTAATCAACATGACAGGCTTTAGTGTAGATCTTGTCAGAAATAGTGTAAATAGTCAAGTAACATAATAAACATCATCCCAGTGAATCCTGTAGTTTTCATACGACTATTTGAGCGACTTCCAAAGGACCGTGACTTCCACTAGTTCATGTGGAATCCAAATCAACATACAACACAATGTATTATTGAACACATTCTTTCGCTTCACTCAGTATATTAATTATTTCATTGCATAGAAATGTATAGATAATTAAATATTATTTCAAATTTCTAAGATAACAATAGCCAATTATTTTCCAATTCAAGCAAAACTGTTATTCCTTACAATGTGAACTATTTCAATTCGTCAATAATAATTGGTCATTAATTATTTAATCAAATTAATAAAGAATAAAACGCAGCTCACAAGTCCCACAGAAATAGTATAAACAATAAGATTGTTAATTAAATTATTGGAAGTTTCTCTGCCAGGTAAAATAATAATAAATGATATTAATTAATTTGTGGTATTCTTTCTAAGTCGATGTTAGAGTATGGTGAATTTCTATTGTTAGTACAGAAGAACACATTTACGTGTTTTAAAATTTAGATCATGTTTCATCTGAAATTCTCCATATTTCCACCTGTATCGACATTCGACAATCTAACTTATTTCGTTGTATCACGCATAGCTGGCGCCACCATTAACAAGTATATATGATTGGGCCAACAAATGTTTATGGCCCACTAACCATTAATTCAAAAGGACCCACGATTCTCGAATCTGTAGCATTTAGATGCTATCGAAATATGATCCCTTGCTATTATTTCCCATAGAAACATGTCATTTATTTTTAGACATAATGGACGGAATTGAGCAAAGAGGAAGGAATGGGATCCAAATACCATTACCAGACTTGGAAAGAATGCCATTCAATGGTACACAGACGGCTCAAAAGCAATAGAAGGAACTGGGTCAGGAACCAAACACTCTGATAGCTTGGGAAAAGCCCCAAGTATCTTTCAAGCGGAAATTCGCGCCATAAGAAAGTGTGCCCAGTTAAATATTGATAAAGGATACAGAAGGCAAAGGATTATCATAATGTCTGATAGTCATGCAGCCATTAAAGCACTGATATCTTGTGTAATTAGTTCTCAAATGGTGTGGGAATGCCTAGACAAACTCAGTGAACTAGGCGAGAACAATATAGTCACCTTACTATGGATTCCAGGACACACTGGAATAGAAGGAAGTGAAATAGCAGATGAACTAGCAAAGAGGGGGACTGAAAAACTTTCCGGGGGGCCTGAACCCTTTTGCGGAATCAGCCCCAATGTTATAATGGAAGAAACAGGTAAAGCCGAGGAAAAGAGAAGATCTGACCATTGGAAAGATCTAGTAGGGCTTAGACATCAAAGATTCTTCTGGGTCACTACAACCTGCTGAGATCAAATTAATGCATAAGTCAAAGTAAAGATGCGCTAAGAGTTTTAACAAAGATCCTAACGGGACATTGTCGCCTGAAAGGGCACCTGAAAAAGCTCATAACAGTGGAGAAAGAAGAATTGGAACGCTCCCGCGAAGGGGAGTGTGATGCCTTTAGGTCAAAATAATAAGTTATCAATAATATTTAAATAAAAGACATAAATTCCCTTGAAGCTAATTTCAATAAATCATAAGAATATAAGTAGGAAGGTTGCACGTACGAAGTCAAGTTCAGAGCTTGAAATAAACATAAATAGTATTATTTATATTTACTTATGATGAACTTGACTTGTCGTATAAATATGCAAACGATAGAGTTTTAAGAATGATTATTTCAATTTCTATTGATATTCAATCGCTTTTAATATTAGTGTTAGTAATAAGTAGTATAATGTATAATAGTAAGTTTAAGTAATAAATAGAACGTATCCCAGTGCTACAGGTAGTTGTTTTATTCCTGTAAGATGACCCACCGAGTGACCAGCAACACCACCTATTCAGAGGCCCTTCCACACCTATAATCCACCAAAGTATCCATCGACAATACATTCATTACAGGAGTGCTTTATTTCACTCGCATTCGCATCATTGACATAATAGAGACTTTTAGCTTGTCTTAAATTTCTCAGGTATCCGTATACGTAACGAACTGCGCATGTGTAGACCCGTTACGTCTCAGCCGATACGATGCGTTGAACGTATCCCTATCCCGACCAAAGTCAGTATTTCGTGCAATTTGTGCTATATTACATCATCTTCCTCGTCTAGCAGCAATGGATTATTTAATATCGCCCTCATTTTACGTTTTACAAAAATATAAAAAGATAAAATAAAAAAACTTTGAGGTTATACAATTAGAAACAGAACGATGCGATACGTTTTCTGCTAAAAAGGCTTTCTTGACAATTTCTTTACGTCAACGTAATTCCAATACGGATACGGATACGTGTAAAAACTTATGACCAGCTAAAAGTGTCTATTATATGTCAATGATTCGCATGTAAATAGACAATTTTAACCTTCAATTTTTATTGAAGCATTGTTGAAAATTATAATTGTATATAAATCATTTATAATTGTAGTCATTTTATATAAGGGATTAAGTAATGGATGATCTTATGTATATTGGACTACTAGAAGGTCTAGAAGAAGCAGAAGAAAATGTTGCAGAACCCCACCGAGTTGTTTTAAGAGATCCTCAGTGATGGCCAATTTAGAAAAATATTTCGGGTAACCAAGGAAACTTTTAGATATGTCTTGGGTTTTTCCTTCATTATTTGTACGAGAGTGGCTTTTTATTCATTTACAATCTTCATCATTCAAATTTAAATTCAAAGCACAGAACTAAAAACTATCTTGACATTAATGTCAAAATACGTTGATATCGCGGTGTTGTCGCTCGTGATACAAATTTGCGAGAGCAGTAGTACATGAGAATTTACAAATACCATATTGCTGCCATTCAAATCACTTCCTTTAGAGATCGTTCGCTTGTGAGAGGAGCGAGTTTAGAATAGGGCCCCAGCACTGCCTTCTCTATTACCCGATCTTAATCCCATCGAGCATGCTTGGGATCGGCTACAAAGAACCTATACCCATTACCCTCCTCACAGACACTTCATTTCTGTGGAACGGTTTATTCTTCTTAGTCTACTTGTGTTATGAAACTGTAGGATTTCGATGGTTTACCAATATCGGTGATTCGGTAGTCACGATCTCCACAAAAAAATACTTTAACCGACTGTTATTGCAACACCTGGTGAAGTCTGTAATTAGTCATAATACTAATTAAACTTTAACTAACCAAAATGGTAATTATGAAGAATAGGATAGCCCCCACTTATCCATAACTATCTCGTTTTAATTATCAAATTAATGAAGTCGGACTTTAACTATTGTGATCGCCGATTGGGCAACGCTTATACCTACTAGAATTTTTTTTCAACGTCGAGCTTGTGGAATAGTCGACAGTTTTTAGATCGAAGATAATGTTTTGTAATTGAAACAAATTTTTGTTTGATGTCGTCGGCGCAGTTGACTCGGTTTAGAAAGTGTGTGTCTAAGACAGATAATTTGTTCGAAGTAGGTGGATGAGTTGTATTTAATTTTCGAGAAAGATTTTAATTGAAAGTCTCATTTTAAAAATAATTTATTATTAACGAGCAGTACGAAGCAGATACAGAAAATAAGTAGTTAGTTGCTTTTCACATGAGAAGAAGCAGCGTGAAGTTTGCCAACTGTCTTGCGCAGGAACCAAAATCCGTCTTATTTATCTATCTATCGTAACGACCGTTTCATGCCGACAGCCATTTTATTATTGACTTTTTAGGTTGTGTTTGAAGCAATCATTTAATGTCGAATATTTTTGAGCTACTAGTCTCAGCAGAGCAACAAAAGAAGTACTTAGAAGAGGAACTGGATGTAGAGGAAAGAAGAGAAGACTAAAAGAAAAAGGGATGTATGCTGAAGTGCTGTGCAGTTGGAAAGTATGTGGATGGAGATTTCTTATTCCATGCCACAAAATCTGCATTCTTCTTCCTCCACTATTTTGAGCTTTTTCAGGTGTCCATTCAGGCGACATTGTCCCGTTAGGATCCCTGTTAGAACTCTTAGCGCAGTTTTACTTTGATGAATTCATTTGATCTCAACAGGTATTAGGAGGGTATTAGGAGGTATTAGGAGGTATTAGGAGGTATTAGGAGGGCGAATATGTTATTTGTTTACAAGATTGTTCACAAGAAAGTTCCAGAATATTTATGGAAAATGGTTGCCACCAGATTTGAAATTCACTCGCGAATGTTACGGTCAAAAACCGATTTAAATGTTCAGTTTGTAAATAAAACCTTTTTGCAGGGCTCACTATTTTCTGAAGGAGTTCGCCTTTATAATACCTTGCCCGACGAAGCTAAGAACGTAAATACGGTTACTTTATTTGATAGACGAATATGCGATTATTTGAGAGACGAAAAATGACTTGGAATTGCTTTTTGTTGTTATGTATTTCGTGCTGTGGGAAGCGTTCACGATTTTTCTTCTTTTTCCGTTTTGTTCTCAAGAACCTTACATAGTAATGTATATATTGTAATATTGATGTATGTAATTAGCTTTTTTTGCTAAATAAAGATTTACTTTACTTTACTTTAGGTTGTAGTCACCCAGAAGAGTCTTTGATTGTATATGCCCTACTAGATCTTTCCAATGGTTAAATCTTCTCTTTTTCTCGTATTTACCTATTTCTTCCAATATTACATTGGGGCTGATTCCGCAAAAGTGTTCAGGCCCCCAGAAAGATATTTCAGTCCCCCTCTTTGCTAGTTCATTTGCTATTTAATTTCCTTCTATTCCAGTGTGTCCTGGAATCCATAGTATGGTGACTATATTGTCTCGCCTAGTTCATTGAGTTTGTCTAGACATTCTCACACCATTTTAGAACTGATCACACAAGAGCTCAGTGCTTCAATGGCTGCTTGACTATCAGACATTATGATAATCCTTTGTCTTCTGTATCCTTTATCAATATTGAACTGGGCGCACTTTCTTATGTCGTGGATTTCCGCTTGAAAGATACTTGGGGTTTTTCCCAAGCTTCCAAAGTGTTTGGTTCCTGGCCCGAACACTTCTATCCCAGTTCTTTCTATTGCTTTTGAGCCGATTGTGTACCATTGATTGACATTCTTTCCAAGTCTGATAATGGTATTTGGATCCCATTCCTCTTTGTTGCTCAATTCCGTAACGAATTTCTTTGAAAAGTTATACTTTTTCATCATACTGTCATACGTCATGTCCGTCATACGGCATGTCCCAGTTTGTCTGATTTCTAAGAAGTGAGGAGGTGGTTTTTTTCAATGATTTCCTCTCTACTTAGTCTGTATCTTGTTTTTTCTGCAACACTGCAACACTTGAGCCACAGATGGGAAGATGTGACAAAACATAAAAGAGAATGGAGGAAAATAGCCAATCAAATTATGTCTTTTCCCACTTTTGTAGTTCCCTGAAGATGTAAATAAATATTTACGAAAGCTTGGAAATCTATAAAGAGTACACTTTTCCTGCATTATTGCTCCATTTTGTTGCGAATTGTATACTATACTTTTTCTATGACAACATATCATTCACGTTTAATACATGCATACATTGCAAAAACTTTGAAAGAAATAAACTGATGATATTTCATTACTCCGAATTCGCCGCTTTCTATCAGAATTAAAATATAAATTAAAGAAATATGTAAATATTTTCTTTATTGCTATTTCTAATAGGTACACAAAAATATAGAAGCCTATAAAAATGTATTTATAGAAAACAACTATGAAATTACTGGTTATCTACTAAAAATTTGACAGAAACGATCTGCTGACATTTCATCAATTTGTCGCTGGACGTCATAATTTGACAAGCCGTAGTGGGCGTGATTTTAAAGTGAATCTAGACCTAACACGAAATATTCTATTTCGCATTTGTTGCTTAGCAGCTTGCCTAGCAGCCGATGCAAAAATGAAATTCTGTACAAAATGTGCTTATTTATGATTGAGGTTACGGTTATAAAATGAACATTTATCGAGGTTGTCGTGAAAAAACACTTTTTTCCTATTTCTATTCATCGTTTTAAATATTGATTTAAAATTGATTCTAACAGTATATCTACCATTTAAATTTTCCATCAATTTATACGCTCGAATGGTTTTTGTGATTATTCCAATTTATTTGCCCGTAGCAAAAATATTTCAAATAAAATTACACCTCGCATGACTTCTTAATATATCTTTTATTTGTTTTACAATACTGTGTTACAACATCTAAAAACCGCAGTTTACCATCAAGCCAACCAATCGTGACTGTACGATTTTAAATTACGCAATTGGTCGTTGAAACCTCACTTCATAATTAAACCTGAGGAAAGAATACATTTCGTTGAAATAAAAATCCAATGGACGATGTTTTGTTTTTTAATAATTCAACGATTTATCTTTTTAATAAGCTCGTACTAAATTAATTGCTTACACTGATAAACGGAATTTTTGCCAGTTATAATAATATTATATACTATTTGACGTCTATTGATAACACGCTTTACCACAGAATACACCAGCCAAACAAGAAACGAAAGCCGGCGTAAATCCTTTGATGTTCAAAATTTCGTGACCTTCAAACTGACGTTGACAGATAACGGTTCAAGTTACACTGAGACAATTGTTCAAAAAATGTGAATTAAATGTTAACTACACGCAAAAAAGTGAAACCAAAAAATCTCAAATAATAATTGTTTATTTTCATGAGTTGTTTCGACAAAGTTTTAATTGTTCAACTCAATTTATAAATTGTTTAAGTTAATTTAACAGCTTAACAAAAAATATTGTGCGAATTATATAAATATAAGTTTTAGCTTCTGTTTTTGGAGTAGGTACATTCCATTATTAAAAATAATGAGCTATTGTTTAACCAAATGATTCTTAATTTCTTTATTGCTATCGAAATTATATGTGTAAGTATGTATTTTTATCTACAATTGTCATGTAACGGGTACGATTTGACACTATTTTTAGTGTCATAATGACGTATATTACCGCACTAGTGCGTTTTTGATTACATTACCGCACTAGTGCGGTAATAAGAATCTAGACAATTATTAATACCAGAATTAAATATTTAAAATAACACTGGAAGCTGTATTTTCAATTTCCGATAGGAGATTTTCTTCGCTTGAACTCATTTTTATAGATTTTTGTTCATTCAACTTTGAAAATTTGATGACATAACTAATTTATTTTTTTTCCACAGCCTTGTTTGTCTTTGTTGCTGTGGTCACAAAATATGATACACAGTACCTTATGTTTGCAGTCAATATTATTAAAAATACGTTGGATTGAAATTTTTTTCAAATTTTATATTATAGGTACTGTTAATAATACTAATAAACAGTTGTAGATAAAATTTTGTACGTAACACGTGTGATAGGAATTATTAACGCACTCATGTGATTACACGACTCGGCCTACGGCCTCGTCGTGCAAACTTCACATGCGTGCGTTAATAATGTCCATATCCTACTAATTACGTAAATAACTAATGTAGCACTGTCTGTACAGAAAGTACGAGGAGTAATAAACCCTAATTAAGTATGCAAAACCTTTACAGGGAGCACCATGAAATTTTTGATAAATCTCTTACTTTAAATTACATTTCTTCCGTAAATCTAAAAACCAGGTAGATCGACCCCGTATTTGTTTCAGTTGTAGCAAAATTTAGGGTCTCTTCATTGTTAAAGGATTAGCAGATAAGCAATAACGCAATGCAGTGGTGTGTATTTTGGGAAAAAAAATACGTTTTATATTATAATATAATAAAAAATGAAAAGAAATAATTATTGGAATACATTTATAACTTACATTTCATTCTATATCCGACTCGGAAGAGGAAGAATCGTTGTTGACATTAATAATAATAGGGTCGATTAAATCATCACAAATATTGTCAATTTTCAACATATTTGCCTCTACTTTGATAACATGCTCGATATAGTTTGTCCAATTTTCCTTACTAACATGACTTACAGCACTCTCAAACAATTTCACAACATCGTTTATTTTAAAAGTAGTATTTTTTTCCAACTTCTCCCTTTACCTGAGCCCATATTAATTCTATGGGATTAAGTTCACAATGATAAGGGGGAAGTCAAAGAACTGATATACCACGAGAAGAAGCCATTTCTTCTACAATGTAGGTTTTGTATTTATTCTTGTTCATTTTTGCAATTCTGTAAAGTTCTTTCCTTAGTGGATCTTCTGGAAACTTAATATTTGTCGAAATAAGCCACTCCAAAAGCTCTGCTTTACGCCAACGACTTGTGGGCAATGCTTCTCGTAACCGTGAATGGTAACTTGCGTTGTCCATAACAATAACAGCCCCTTTTGGAATCAGATCCAACATTTGAACAAACCATTCCTCGAAGACATCCCCATTCATATCTTCGTGATAGTCCCCCGTGCGTTTTGAAATAAAAGTTAATAATCCACCATTAACAAAACCTTCAGAACTTCCAACATGGACAATGATAAGTCTTTTTCCTTTTCCAGATGGTGGCTGCAAACCTAACGACAATTCTTCCACGAATGCCTGCCTTCCGCTTCTAATGTTTTCATCTTGCCAAGATTTGGAAACTGTATATCCAGCATTTATACACACATATATACATATATAGGATAGGGTGAGTCTAAAAAGCAATACAATAATAATATATTAAAAATTCATAATATCAGTTTACAATAGAAAGAATTTCAGTAAGTGAATGATGATATAAAATTACAATAAGTATGGTGCTTGAATATAAAATTTTCATTATTTATATATTTGAAAGTTACACTTCACTAGATTCTGAATTGAATTTTACACCCAGAAAAAATGTAGGTACTGATATCTGTGACAAAGAAGCGACAGTAAACTTTTCTCCATAGATACCGAAGTTTTGTTGTGTTTTCCAATTATTATCATCCATCACTTGAATGACAGCCACGAATTGTACAATTTTTTGGCGCCATAACTAATAAATGTAATATTGTAAACAAATTTTATCGTTCAAAACACAAAAAAATATGTAAATAACCAAAAAGCTTACAATAAAGATTAAAATGGGGGCTTAAAATGGCGACTGTCAGACATGCGCACTCAGAAAATGTATTGTAAAATAGCACAAGCTTCGTTTTTTCTTGGGATGGCGTATTCTGTGCTGTAAGTAAGTACCCAGATAACTACAAAGCTGAGATAGTTTTTTGTCAATTTATTGGTTAGATGTGGGGATGTCGCTGTTATCGCATTTCCTTTACTGAGCAGTAACTGGTAGTGGGACATTAGAAAAAGACGTAAGACACATTGCCACTACGAAAGGTACGTCTGCATTCTATTTTGAATACTGTAACTACTCCCGATTGATAGGTCGCGCTTGCGCGTAATCTAAACATCAACAATAGATATTTACGTAATTAGTTATGAAAGGAGCGATATTGTTCAACAAGCGTAATATTTGCCAAAACGAGCGCTAGCGAGTTCTGCAAATTACGCGAGTTGAACAATGTCGCTGTCTTCATAACGTGTTTACGTACAACGTTTTATCTAATTCCGCGCTTTCAAAATATTTGATAAAATCTTCAATAACAATGATAATATTAAAGTGGATTCAAATGGTGTTAGAAGTATTGTTACTATGATGTATTCACCCTGAATATTGACTTACTTTAAATAACTGTGTCCTGAATAATGTTGTTTTCAATGTTTATAAATCTTAAAAATACTATTGAATTAAAATAATGGGATAAATGTCAGTTTAAATATTTAAATAATTGTCAGTTTTGACAGTTCCCATTTAATAGATTATTCTTTGAAACTCATGTGGTATCTCTATGTTTAAACATAAACAGTTACGTAAAGTTTTTACATAACTACTTTTCATAACTGATATATGAAGGTTATGAAAAATGTGACGTTACCTAACGTCAAGGAGTGTCTTAAAGTGCCACATTTGATAGCGGAATTAGATAAATCAAATTTTTTAAGTCAAAGATTAGGGTTAACGTTTGTAATAGATTTAAACGGTTCATTATTGTTATATTTTGGTTAGGATTTTTGTGTTAAGCGATGTTTGCGATTCTATAATACTGAATTTTATATCCTTTTACATCGTTAACTGGTATTTTCGCAAATTTCTAAGCTGGTAAACCTCAAAATCTATCATAATTTTGTTCAAAATTGAGCAGTAAACCTTAAAATTTTCTTCCTACCCTCGGGATTTGTTACTAACAAGAAAATTATTATTCAAAAACAAGGAATAATGACCGTAATCAATACTTTGTTAAATATAGTGGACAACTTTTCGTACAAAGCGCCTCTATGAATGCAGTTAGTTTTAAAATTACACATTATTATTTTTTGTCATGGTTACTTTTTACTTTTCAGTAAATTTTTTAATTTAATATATTTAAAGTCCTCGTTGCTGGAAAAATCGTAATCGGGAGTATCGAATTCGTAAGAGTGGACTGTTTTTTTTTTGTTTAGGTATATCTGCATAATGGGATTTTTAATGTGCTGATTATTTATCAGTCATGCGAACTTGGCCGGTATAATTGTCACAATTTTATTACAGGTACCGGTCAAGATCTTAGGTAAATTTTAATACCACACAAAATGGTATAGGTATATGGTATATACAGAGTCTCCAGTAATTTAATGACAAAAATTTGGAAGCGGATAGATGAGGGAATTCAAATAAATTTTGGAAATACGAGCTTCTCTAAAGTTCAGAAATAAACTATAAAATTGATTGATTACGTCCATTCATGTATGTGTTAGGTTAGGTTGAGTGTGTGGTGAGTGGGTCTATAAGGCCCTCCACTGCAACTCGCAAGTCTATTGTGGCTCACACGTGTTCAGATATCACCAAAAAAAGTCAGCTTCTCAACAAAGCCGATTATTTTATCTGGTAAATGATACTTCAGATCCTAGGGCAAGAGAGAGGCCCTGCCAAACATCAGATACCTGATTCGAGCCGCTGCGGGGCAGGCACAAATAATTATGCTCTGCTGTTTCATCATCTTCCAGACAAAGACGGCAAATCGGATCTTCCGAGAGTCCAAGTTTTAGCATAGGATGATTAAGATGACAGTAGCCTATTGAAAGGCCTGTTAGACAACGTGGGTCATAACTCTGCTATAGTCTGACATTTGTTTGGAGACATTCTTCGAAGGATGTATAAAAGCCTTTTAATTAACCAATCCTGATGTGTTATGCCAGAAATCTAATTGTAGGTCGAATTGTAGGTTCTGGTTCGATAAAAACACGTGCGGCACCCTCCCTTGCAAGAGTGTCTGCCATTCTCGTTTCCTTCCATGTCAGAATGTCCAGGGATCCAGACCAGCAATACTTTATTGAGTTCTTCTATTGAGGAGAGTCATTTTTGGTAGTTTAAAACCAATTTCGACGTTACACGGTGAGAGCTAAATACTTTCAAAGCAGCTTGCCTTCCCGAGAAAATTTTTATTGTTCATGTATGTATTGTGTGACGGTTTAAATGTTTCTGAACACCTTGTATATTTATTATGAACAATACATATGGTCAAACACAGTTACTTTCATTTGTTAAATTTATGGCCGAAACTAACTGGTTTCCACGGTGAACAAAATATACGTAGGTACACATATGTACAGAGATGGAAAAATGTCAATTAGAAGAAGTGTTTATGTCGTTGAACACAGAACATAAATATATTTTCTAATTTGCCAACAAATACTTATACATAAGACCAGTAAATTGCAAAAGTTGAAAAGGATAGTTAACAATAATAGTGCAGTCATTTGAGGTCGCTAACATACAGAAAAAGATTGGAGGAACGTAGGTATATATTATCTCTGGGAGGAACATTGAAGAGGAAATGACCAACAGCAACTGTCATGGATTCCGCGTTACGAGTAGGTACCAAGTGCAGACATCCACAACCCCCCAACAATAGAGAGATATTAAGCCACATAAATTTTGACTTACGTTACACGCTAAACGTTAAACTGAGTAAGCGCAGTCTTTCGAAAATAGCGGATGACCTACACCTACACCTACCTACAGTAGGATTTCTGACTGGCCACTGTCAACTAACGAAACACCTCCATACTATGGGGTTAGTGGACACACCTCTATGCGGGATGTGTGAAAAGGAAGATGAAACTGTCAAGCATGTCTTAAGGCGGCGCCAGACATGCGGCATTCGGCGAATACCGAGCGACTGCTCGCCAAGTAGCAAGTAGTTGAGTTACTCGGCAAGGTGTGCGCCAAACGACAAGCACCTAAACCAGATATTCGCCATTCGTTGGATGCGGATTCAGAGCGTTATACGGCAAATATTCGTTTTGATTTTGCTTCGAAAGACCGACACACAACGGAAACTACGCGAGCACTGCACAAATACTAAAATTGGTCATCGGCAAGTAGCGATCAACCCGTCCACACACTCGCTACTTGGCGAGCAGTTGCTCGGTATTCGCCGAATGCCGCATGTCTAGCGCCGCCTTTTTATGCGAGTGTCCGCAGTTATCGTCTATAAGAGAGTGTGTGTTCGGTGAGTCTTGGCCTACTCCTGCCGATATAAAGGAGATGTCTCCTAGTGACCTGTCCACCTTTCTGAGAAGGACAGGATTTACAATGACCTAGGAGGACAACTCCTCGGGGAGGATGTACAATGGGTCACATGTGGCTAAGTGCTGTGAGCCTACACACTCACCCTCCCTACTCTACAGATACAGATACAGATCGTGCTGGATAAATAAGTTGTCTAATAATTTCTCAACTCAGAAATATGTCGCAGCTAGTTTCTTGTTGTCAAGTAATTTCTGTCGATAGTGATCAACTTTTCAATTATCTTTTTAAAGTCTTAAAATCATGCTTATCAACATTATTTCTTGACAATTCGCACAGATAATTTGATGGTTCCTGAAATGAGAAAAACACTTACAGATCTTGGGAAGAAAGTTGGTGTTAAAGCTCCCCAAGTTCTTGAAGTGTTAGATGGGTTAGATCATATGGGAATGCAAGTCTGATCCCAAGCGTTGAGGCTCGGCGATCGAGAGGGCAGTGCCTAATTCAGGATAGCATGGAAGTCGGAAAAAATCGAGCATTATTGTCTAAAAAGAGGAAGTTGGTCCAACAGCAACATGAAACACAGTAGGTATAACATGGTTGTATCTGAAGACGAACCCATTAGATCATTGGTTCCGACCGAACTAGCTTAATTACTTTTTTTTATTTGGAAGTTGTGGCGCTTAAACTCCTTCATTTTGAAAAGATTCTGAAACAATTCAAGTACATATTGTATCATTAATCCAAACATTAAAAATAATAAATATACTTTTTTTTGTTATTTTTTTGGGAATCAAACCACAATAATGTTTTTTATTTTTTATTTCGACGTTTCGGTAGCGTTCCTGCTACCGCTGTCAAGATTAACTAGTAATTAAAAAAATGTTGGTACCTATCTGACACAACGAAAAAATTTGACAACTAGACAATTAATAATATTTTGAAGTTTAAAGCTTAGTACTCACTTAGGCGAATTTCGCGTTTTTTTGACATAATTTTGTCAAATCTAGATTGTTGTCGCACACTCGCGTATTTCATCCATACAAATGCGAAATTTGACCACGCGAAAGTGCGGATAAATCGCAAAAAATTCAAATGATTTTAACTATTTTGCGAATTTCTGTCATTACTGTCATTTTCTGATGGTTTGTGCATGTCATATATAAATCCTTGAGAGATATATTTTGTTTTGTGTATTTTTGGGTATTCCTGAATTTACAATGAATGTCGAAGAACTGGATGGTGTTACAAAAGTAATTTAAATACATTTTAAAAAGTTTCAATAAATAATAATTTTTGGTGTTTTGTATATTTACTGCTTTTCTTTGTAAAAAAATGTCCCGTACCCATTTTTTTCTCAGTTGCCTCTTCGCTGGTCTTATACGGTTTTTATTATAGATATGAATACAAAGCATTAAATAATAATATCTTCGTAAATAATTGTAATGACAAGCATCAATTTTCTTTTTACCTATAAAAATTGCACAAGCACCAACAATTCCAACAAATAATAATCAAAATTGTAGGTTATGTTATTTCCCTTCATTTATTACAAACGATAGGTACTTGCAAATACTTGTAAAAATCGCAGAAAAGTTAAAATTTCCCGCCGCGAATATTTTTAAATATGGATTTGACACATTATGTCAAATAACCGCGAAATTCGCCAAAGTGAGTACTAAGCTTTAGACTGCAAAACTTTGCTGTCAAATTTTATTAAGGTCCATTCATAGTAGATTATATCTCTGGTGAAATGTAAAATAATAGTATATTACGTAACGTGTGTGGTAAGGAGCATTTTACGCACGTAATTCCGTGAGTGCGTAAAATGCTCTACAACACGAGTTACGTACTATACTTTACCTACGACCTACTTGTACTTGTATTTTTTATAAGAATCATAAGAAATAACAGTTACATAATTAGAGGTGCTTGGTAAACTCCATCTCTATTACTCTATTACCAATGAAAGAAGCACAGTAAAGAGCTAACGTTTAATCATTATTAATATATTGTTGATAATCGAAATTCCATTTTTCAATTATAATCAATACATATACATAGCCCTTTGGGCTTTTCATAGTTAAACGTGGCCATATCTAATGTTTTCAAGTAGTAAATTTTGAATAAAATGGAGACGTCTATAGACAGTTGCTAAGATGTTGCTAGGGAAGCCGTACGATTTACTTTACAGCTGTGCGTTTTTTTTACAGTGCGTAACAGACGTCATTACATTGATACCGACTGTGTGTTATTGACTGATTACAGGGGGGGTCGTAGGTAAAATATTTTATTACATGACATTTTAACGATATGATAGTCTACTAGAAATGGAATCCAGTGAAGTGCACGTTCCAGGAACGGTTTTTATTGGGATAGCGCTTTTTTCTGCATATTTTGGAAATGTTGTTAATAAAACGCGTTTGTTGCTACTTTTTTTGTGTATAATTATATTTTCCGCAAATCGCTAGGAAATTTTGACATTCCTGTCAAAATTTCTTGAAGAAAAAGTCAGGAACTCCTTACTGTAAGGAAATGTAATCTCCTTACTGTAAGGAAATGATATTTCCGTACAGTTGTTAGTGTTCTACATAAATGATTGAAAACACATTGCTTAAAAGGAATTAATTTATATTTTGAAAACATCAAGTCATTGCTGAATACATTTTTAAGATCAATTTGTTATATTTACAGTAATTTGACAGTTAGTACAATTATTGAACATTGGAGGAACACTCTTAGAACTATGAGAAACATTTTGGACAACATGCAGGGCGGTAGGGTCATTTTGTTGAATATTTTGTACTGTGAAAATATTATTTGCCACCTCAACCTTATTGTTAAGCGATTCTTCGATATATCCTTCAGCAACGTTTGATGACTTCCATCCGGCATGCCTCTTTAAACTAGTTATGTCGGCACCAGAGTCAACCAATATTGTTGCAGAAGACCGAAGAAAGCAGTGACCAGTATATTCTGTCGGATTTACCAAGTTCAAATAAGTAGCAACTATTTTGGGCATTTTTCTAAATTGATGAATTCCTACCACTTGTCTACAACCCTTTCCGCTTTGATATTTAAAGAAAAATCGGTCACTGTTCATATTTTCTGGTCTTAACGAAACATACTTTCGATAAACATTCAAGTAGATCTGATTAATTACAAATGATCTTGGTTTGTTGGTTTTCGAATCAGGTATGCTGATTAAAAGCTTAGATTCTAAGTCTTCTATATCGTGTACAGTCATTCGGACTAACTCATCCATTCTACAGGCCCCAGAAATACCAAATATTACAGCCACCTAAAAAATAAATAAAGCTATAATCTAAATAGAAATTAAAACCTTGTAAATTACCTTAATCATTAAATTTTCTTTATCTGGAGCTTCCTGGATAAATTTTTCAATTTCTTCCTTCGTTAAAATCTTAGATTTCTTTGCCCTATAACCTTGAGCTTGCCGTTTCAATAAAGAACGAAGTTTTGAGTATGTAGATAAATCTACATTGTGTTTAAGTGCAAGGGTTGACTTCAGCATTGAATAATTGGCCCATAATGTTGAAGATTTCATCTTTAAACAAAGGTCTAGGAAGTATGCCATTACAACATTTTCTGAAAAAGAACTCGTATTTTTATTCATGCGATAATCCATAAAACGTCTGTATGCATTTTCGTACTTTTCTCTTGATTTATTTGGCAATAATTCTAATGAAGCAGTATTCACTGCCTCAACCAGCTCTGGAGGAGTCCCAGGAATGGAAATTTCATCATCACTTATCATTTTACTTTCGAGAACACCAGCAATTAAATTTATAAGCGTCAAGTTTGACCATTCAACCTCAATACGTTTCCATAGTAACCCAAGTAATTTTATTAGGAATTTCAAAGCACCATTTATTTGGGAATGAAATTATCGCGTTTTTTTTAAATCAATCAATATCTGTCGAATTTTAAACGATTTGCGGAAAAATAGTATGTTTACCTCGTAGGAAAAGCCACATTCCTGGACTCTGTGTTGCTAAGTCTCGGCTTGCGCCTCGACTTAGCAATCTTCACAGTCGTCCAGGAATGTTAAGCTTTTCCTACCCGGTAAACAATGTACTATTGTTCTCCAAATATGTATCACTCAGTTTGGTGATTTTCTGTATTTAAGTGTGTATCGATTAACAACTATTTCAAATGATAAATCATAAGAAAACCTGGATAAAAACTTATGATGCTATCCTGATAACGCAGGTAATTGATTATTGGAAATTTCTCTTTCTAACATTGGTAACCAAATTTGACTACATTCGGCTGAAATACTAGCTACACATTCATCAGCATTTAGTTGTATTAAAGCACTTTGATTTTTCGTCTTTTATTATTGGGCTCTCTCAATATTATTATTGTCGAATCACCTAAATAGAATTTGTCGCATTCATTAGATATCTGATATATCTATGCAGGTTTTTTAAGATTGTTATTGTTGATAGATTTAAAGCTAGCTAGAATATTGGATTGATTGCCAATTTTCTCAATTCTTTCTGATAAACCCTTAAAATACGGTATTGTCAAGTTTTTAAAAATTATTTTAGCTGATTTATTAATATTATTGTTTTTATTATAGGGTATTAACAATGAGGCCCCTTCTCTATATTCTTAATTTCTTTATTTGCAAATTCTGCCGGGTAATTATTTCAACAAAATCACCAGCTCTTCCTCAACACACTCGGAATAAAAAAAAATCGCAATCGACGTCTCTGACTAGGCGTCTCCGTATGCGTCGTTACTAGCAGCGTCGCAACGTTAAGCGGCCCTTCCCCGCCTTCGCGCATTCCGCGAGAGGAGGCGGTTGGATCAAGCAAATTCTCTCTCACCTTTGAAAACACAGAACTCCGCCCCGCACGTTAAATCCACCAGTTTGTTAACCGCTGAATTGTTTTACGGCAGGTAGACCCGACGACAATGGCGTAACACACTGGGTCCAAAGATATTTTATAAAATTAATATATGTGGTAAAAGTAA
>CAJUYH010006675.1:18949-38443 GCA_910591685.1 Galerucella tenella | reverse complement strand
TTCAACATCAAATAATGGATATTCTGGAACTGATTTAAGTGGAGGTAATTCTTATAGTCAATCTCATACAATAACACAAGTATGTAACCCAGCAACTCAGAATTGTGGACAAATACCTATTTATAACCAAGGGCAAAACCAATATCCAACTCCAACTAATGGACAGTCTGGAACTGATTTAAGTGGAAGTGATTCCTATAGTCAATCACATACAGTAACACAAGGATGTAACCCAGCAACTCAGAATTGTGGACAATTCAGTGGACAAAATCCTATTTACAACCAAGGACAAAACCAGTATCAAACTTCAACTTATGGACAGTCTGCAACTGATTTGAGTGGAGGTAATTCTTATAGTCCATCTCATACAGTAACACAAGGATGTAATCCAGCAACTCAGAATTGTGGACAATTCAGTGGACAAAGACCTATTTATAATCAAGGCCAAAACCAGTATTCAACTTCAACTACTGGACATTCTGGAACTGATTTAAGTGGAGGTAGCTCTTACAGCCAATCTCATATAGTAACACAAGGATGTAACCCAACTACTCAGAATTGTGGTCAGATCAGTGGACAAAGAACTATTTATAACCAAGGACAAAACCAGTATCAAACTTCAACTGATGGACAGTCTGGAACTGATTTAAGTGGAGGTAATTCTTATAGTCAATCTCATACATTAACACAAGGATGTAACCCAGCAACTCAGAATTGTGGACAATTCAGTAGACAGAGACCTACTTACAATCAAGGCCAAAAACTCCACTCAAACGATGGACAATCTCAGACTAATGCTCAGACAGGACAAAGTGGAGTATTTAACTGCGACTTGTCGAAACCAAACTGTGGACATACTCAACAACCAAATTATGGTGATATTTGTAACGTAAACGATCCAAATTGTGGAAAAAATCAATGGGCAACCCAAAAACCAATAACAAATAGACCTGCAGTTAACTCCCAGCCGATCTGTCCAAATGATTCCGTTGGTTTACATAAACATCCCACAGACTGCAAGAAGTATTTGAGCTGTGGAGGTGGTCAAACATTCGTGATGGATTGTGCTGCTGGTACTCTTTTTAACGAAAAAACTGGAATGTGTGATTTTCCTTCTAACGTTCAATGTGTAGTATCCGAAGTTGTTGAAGATAAAGGTACTGGTGATGGTAATTATGATGAGAGCTGGCAGAGGCAATATGAAAACAATAAACAAAAGTTTGGTCAAAATGCTGGTCACGGTAAGTGAGAATTGGAAATTATAGACTAAATTTTATGAAGTTTATTTGGTTTTAGGAAATATTAGGTATACAACAGAAGCTTATAATCAACTTCCAAGTGAAAATGAGGGTCAACAAACTATTGGAGATAGTAACAGAGGTAATATTGTGTCAACTAATAGTTTTTCTCTTCCGGAATGAAATTAATCACATAAGCAGAAAAATTTTAGAAGGTTTTTCTTTTATTTTCCATCTCCACTGTATGTTTTCCTATAACCTTCCTGGTTCTTGCGTTTGACAATTTTATCACGGCATTCAACCTAATATCAATAATAACCCATTGTAGGTAGCACGGGATATGTCAAAAGACCAAATGTTAAGAATACACCTTTAGATTACGAAGATGTGTATAATCCAGATAATAATAATATAGTTACTGGCACAACACCAAGAAGTGCATGGCCTCCACCATACCAAACAGAAGAAACTAACGAATTGGGTGAAACCGATTATGTTTTCACCTATGACAATGGAGATCCAGTCGTTTTAGAACCAGATAATATTATCGAAGTTAAAGAGAGGGTATCAATAAAATCTTGTGATGGTGAGAGCTTCCATTGTTCTCCCAATTATTGTGTACCTTTGACAACTTTATGTGATGGTGTAAGGGTGAGTTTTTTTGAACTTTTTTGTTTTGTTTTGGAAGCCGCTCTAATGCCAGGAGCACTGCAGTCTATTGTACTCTACTCCCACATTTAGTCCACCCATCCAGTTATCCCCGTACCTTCAAGTAGACGATATAGGTCAATTGGATGTGTGCCATATACTTCAGGTGGCACCTTGGCTTCTCCGTAGATTGTTTGCCTCCTCGAGTCCAATGCTGCACAGTCAGATAAGATATGGGTTACGGTCTCCATGCCACAAAGTCTGCAGCTGAGGTCCCCGTTAGATAACCCTATTTGATGCAGGTGATCTTTTACCGGGGCATGACCCGTTAGACAACCTGTGTTCCTCTACTGAAGTTTATGTTGGCTTTTTACCCTTTTTGTATTTACCCTCGGACTACCTTCTTTGTGGTCCCAAGAACTTGTTCTGTTCCAACATATGCTGTTGTTGAACCTCTTCTCGCGAGTTCATCAGCTTGTTCATTTCCAGAAATACTGTTATGTCCCGGCACCCACACTTATCTTACTTTAATGTGGTTCGCTAGTTCATTTAGTCTTTCTGGCATTCTGCTACTAGTCTGCCTTGCGGCTATTTAAAGCTGCAAGGGCTGCTTGGCTGTCAGTTAGTATGTTTATCCTATGAGTGTCAGTCCTATGTTTTTTAATTCTGACACATTCTAGGATAGCATAAATATCCGCCTGAAATACAGAGGTATGTTATCCTAGTGAGAAGGAACATTTTGTGTTCCTCACTTCACTATACACCCCTGCTCCTGACCCTTCCCCAGTCTGTGACCCGTCTGTGTACCAAGTCTCTCCTCGGGGAAACTTCAGTCTACTTGGGTCTTGTCAGTCCTTTCTGTGAGGTATTTCTACCTCATATTTATGACTGGGGAAAAGTTTAGTGGCCATATAGTCTGTTTTTATATCTAAAATGGCTCCACTTATGATGTCCTTAATGGATTTGTGTCCTGATCTTACTATTTTGTTGCTCAGGTTATTTTGCAGCCTAAATAGTCCCATCCTTGCTTCCACCATTATCACGAGATGTAATGGAGGAAGGCCAATTAAGGTTTCTAGTGTTGCCGTTGGCGTGCTTCTCATCATGTACCCTGCAATACTGAGACAAGCAAGTCTTTGCACATTGCCTAGTCTCATCATTTCATTATTATGTGTCGTCTTTGTCGACCAGACCAAAGACGCATTATTTGAACTTAGGTAGCAGCCATTCTTTTTACATCCCAGTTGGTTTTCACCAGAAGATTTGATTGATTTGTTCGGCACCACCAGTCATAGGCATCGAGACCTCGGTACTACTTGGAGAAATAATCTCTTGGACGCTCTAGTCTTACATGAGACAGTGCTTCACATTATAAGATAATGTGTGAGGTGTTTCCTCCTCGTCCATGCAGATAGGTTCATCCCGTAAAAAATATATTTCTTATCTGTCCCTGAGGTTTCTTTCCAGATATATGTTTTGTCTTTTTCTCCCACCATTTTTCCCATCGCTAAAATCTTTTTGGATAGATATTTCATTTCCTCCTAATTTTTTAGGATTGTTCTGATGGTAAAGACGAACTCAACTGCCAAGAATATACAGACAGATTTATAACAACGAAAAACTCCAAATTAGTAGTACCAGAAAACCAGCGTTACATAAATATAACTCACTCCACCTGCGCAGTACTGTGCATCCAAAATAGAAAATTCACCTGCAGATCTTTCACCTACAGAAGACCTGACAGAACTTGTTTCTTGTCAGATAAGAATATAGGAATGTCAGGAGCATTACAAGCCTACCAATCGAGCGATTATTACGAACTGAAAGCTGGATCAATAGATTGCTCGGATACATCTAAATATTTCGAATGTAGAAATAAAAAATGTTTAACGAAAGATCATTTATGCGATGGATACACTGATTGTGATGATAGAGAAGACGAGAAATATTGTGGTCCTGAAAAGTTTGGCTACAAGGTTAGATTAGTAGGATCCAACGAGAAGAATTCAGGACGTGTCGAAGTCACTGGTAATACTGTATTTCTGTCAATTGTTCATAGTCCAGTAAATGAAGGGACAAAGCGCCTGAAAAGTCCCTGAAGACTTCACTTTGGGCTCAATTTGTAGGTCACGGCAGGTGTTTTTCAACGAGAAAAACCTTAACGCGATTGAGTTTACGGAAGGGGGGGGGGAATGGCCCCCTAAACCCTGGTAAACAGGTTTCTCCCTAATATCTAATATCTAAAAATGAAGATCGTCTTATTATCTACAGAAAGGGACCCTATCAAATTATGGGAACCACTTTTGTAGATAATAAGACGACTTTCATTTTTTCGGAAGAAAAATTCTCTAATTCGCATATTTAGCCAGATATTATCGAGAAACCCGTTTTCCGTAAACTCAATCGAGTAAAGTTTTTTCTCGATAAAAAACACCGGCCGTGACCTACAAATTGACCCCAAAATGAAGTCTTCAGCGACTTTTCAGGAGCTTTCGATATTTCCAAGTGTTCAGTTACTGGACTATCAGGTTAATAATAATTTTTTTTTCAGCTTTTAATAGTACCGGTTATATTTGCGACGACGATTTCAGTATAGTAGACGCTAACGTCATATGCAGAGAATTAGGGTTCGCTTTGGGAGCGGCGGAAATCAAAGGACAATCTCAATTCGCGAAGGATCTAAAGGAATCCAATACTATGTATATGATCGACGATCTTAATTGCATCGGAAACGAATCGTCTCTGATTGATTGTAGTTTTCCTGGTTGGGGAATACACAACTGTAGAGATCAGGAAATTGCTGGAGTTGTTTGTAAAACACCACAAGAAAAATGCGGTGATGATGCTTGGAAATGCGACTCTGGCAACGAGTGCATTCCTTTTGATTTCGTGTGTGACGGTGTAGATGATTGCGCCGATGAGTCTGATGAAGCTGTTCAACATTGTGAGGTACATTTTATAAATTTTTCAACATCTATAGTCATTAATTTGGTTCATTTTATAGTCTCCAACTGATCTACGTTTAGTAGGAGGAAGTTATCCTGGAGAAGGAAGGCTGGAAATAAAACATAATGGAATTTGGGGCACTGTCTGCGATGATGATTTCAATGAAGATGCTGCTAAGGTTGTTTGTAAATTTTTAGGTTATAAAGGACACAGTTATGTCAAAAAGGATGGATACTTTGGTGCAGGTGAGCTTATTTTGATCCAATAAGGAGGTTAGTTAGAGAATGTATTGAAAAATTGGTTGTTTTGAAAATGTTTTAATAAAGTGGACTTAGATAAGATTATAAGAGGATCCAGTTGGCCCAGTTTGCCTTACCATACTGCGATCTACTAGCTCTTTTGTGTTTAACCCACATCTATATTCTGGTCCAAGAGATCTATCCAATGATAATTCCTGTGATAACTCTGAGATCAGTTTCCATTAGGCTGCACTAAATTTCTTTTCCCATTTTCTGACTCCTTTCATTATGCGGTTTATTGAGATACCACAAAATGGTGCAAGTAAAATGAAAGGAGTACATTTGGGAGACCATCAGATTTCTGATTTCCGATCCTTGCTTTATGCCCCAACACCCACAACAAAGTTATTTTGAAGTATCTAGCCACCTGCTTAAGGGTTTGAGGATATCTTAGTGTCGTGTCAGGACCCATCAATATAGTAGATTAAATTAGATTGGAATTGGAGTGGCTCTTTGTCCCATCCCACCCACTGCGACCTTTGCAGATCTATTGTGGTCCTCCCCATATTTAGAGCTCGATATCTAGCTCTATTCTTTTTATTAGACTTAATAGCCTTAATAGCCCTTGCCCTCGGTTGTTCTTATTCTTCTCCGAGTAAGTGAAACCGCACCCTTGCTAAGCCTTCGTAGTCACAGAGTATGTGCCCCGCGGTTGCGTCTTCTTCCTGTCAGAACCTGCATAGGCTGTCATCTGCTAGGCCAATTGTGTGCATATATTTCCTCAGCCTACAATGTCCGGTCAGCATCCCCACCATCATCCTCGACGTTTCGCGACTTTGACATAGTAGGTCGTGTGACAGTTTGGCCCAACGGCTTTTGAGGAATAATTTTGCGTGCCTTTTTCCTGGGGTTTCATACCACCAGCGCAACGCCTGGTTGGTTATCCATTCGTGGATGCTCTCTTTATATATATATAGCTTTTAACAGGCCTTGCTTTGTAATTTCCTCTCCATTCTTTTCTATCTTTGGCCTTTTCTCTCCATCGATTCACATTCTTTTCTTTCAGGTCTTCTAGTACCACCTACCTCCATATTTTCCTTGGTCTGCCTCTTTTCTTCTTTCCGGAACTCTCCATGCTATTTGTTTCACTATTCTTCCTCCTTCCATCCTTTCTATGTGCCCTAACCACTGAAGTCTTCTTGATGTAATAGTTGCATCTATTTTGGGTTCACGATAAATGCTATATAATTCTTCGTTAGTCCTTCTCATATATACCCCTTCTACTTTTTTTCCTCCCAGAATTTTTCTTAACATTTTCCTTTCCCATCTAATTACACTTTCCCTTTGTTTTTTGTTTAAAACCCATGTCTCACAACTATACAATATCGTAGGCTTCAATATAGCATTGTACAATCTTAGTTTTGATTTCCTTGACAGATGCTTTGACCGGACTAGGTGATTTATTGCTCCTGCACTTTTGTTAGCTTTCATGATTCCATTTTTAATTTTCTTTTCTTAACTACAATCACTATTTAACAGGGTTCCTAGATATATAAACTCTTCCACATATTCAAATTCGATGATTCCTCTTTGGGTTTCTACTCTAAATTTGTCATTTGTTGTCTGGTTTCCGAGTCTCATCAGCTTACTTTCCAGTTCGTTTATCGTAAGTCCCATTTTAGCGCCCGATTCTATTAAATTCTGTGTTATTTCACCCAAATCCTTCTCTATTCATGAAATTATGTCCCTCTCTATTCAATCTGAGGTGTCTTATAATTTTTTATAATGCAAGGTTGAATAGTAATGTTGACAAGGGGTCACCTTGCTTAGACCTGTTCCTATTTCAAAACTTTCTGAGCCTTTACCTCTGATCTCTACATTACTAGTAGTTTTTGATGAGAGTCATCTCCACAAGATTCACCAATTTTCTTGGGATCTCGAACTTATTCAAAGCCTTTAACAGGTTGCTTCCATTTTTTCCCACTTCTCATCTATACTTTGCATCCTCGAGTTATTTCTGCTACATATCTTTCCTGAATTTCCGGGTGTTGTAAAGATTCCATATTGTACTCTATTTTTTTGTAATTATTGGTTTTTTCTTTACCTGGGACTTTTTAACTCCCATTTCTATTTTCACCACGAAATGGTCTGAATTAATGTCAGCTCCTCTACATGACCTTCCGTTTTTTATTATTTCACAATACTTCTTATTTATTATAACATGATCTATTTGGTTTCGTAAGTTCTATCGGGAGATATCCACGTCCCCTTATACAGGGTGGGGCAATCTTCTGACATCGGAGGATTACATCGTTGTGGTGATAGATAGAACTTTATAGTTTCGTGTGAGCTAATACAGTTACTGAGAGCACATTTTGAAAATACTTTCGATTCTACAGGGTGTTCCAAAACCACGTAGCAGTACAAACTTACATTTTTTTTAATGGAACGTACTCTATTTTGTTTAAGAATCGAAAAGATCTCACCGAGAGCGTTACAAAAATATAGCACTCTAATATATTATAAGGGTGTTTTACAAAGATATGGCCAATTATTAGCTAAAAAGATCTCCTCTTTAACACTCTACAGAACAGTAAATTAAAATGAATCAACAGGTCTTTGTGTTCAAATGTCATACACACATCATTGGCTGTGCTCAGTATTAATTACTTTTTTCATCTGTGGCTTCTTTAATACAGGGTGAAACAAAACGCAAATCAAGCAATATCTCAAAATTTTTAAATGAATCACCCTATAAGTCTTTTTACAATTTGTTAGTACAATTAATAAACTTTCAAACGATGTAGTAAACTTAGGGCATTAGTTAATGGAAAATCGTAGATATTTTATGATAATGGTCAAAAACAAGTATTTTACATACACAAATTAAATGGTATTAAATTTTTACATGCAACATCTTGTGAATTTTAATATTTCTAAGGCATAAATTCTAATCGTAATTTTGGATGCATCTAAAATATCTTTGACTTCTACTCTTACCATTAGAGGAAGGAAAGAAGGAATTATGTTGGAAGAAATATTTTTGTTTACTGTAAGTAGGCTAATGTCATTATAGTAGGTACTAATAAATATAAAAGCAGTTTGTAGTCTTTACGAAATAATTACTCAAGTCACCACAAACAGTATATCTTATAGTTATGTAAAATGCAAGCTTGTAATTCATTTTCCAACTTTTTCTATTTTTGAAAAACTAACAATTATGAAAACCAACATTATAAGGACACTCACATTTACATAAATGAACATTGACATTCTATAAAAAGTATAGTAGTTTATGCTAAGTGTTCAAAATGGCGATCATTTACTTCCATACAATTCTTTTCAAAAACGAGGATCTTACTCTTTCCAACATAGCTGGAGTTATTGTGGAAAATGCGTTACGTTTGATACACAAGTGGTTTGATGTATCCCCATAAAATGAAATCCATCGGTGTGAGATCTGGAGATCGAGGAGGCCACGAAATTGGTCCACCACGTCCTATCCACATGTCGGTAAAATTTCTGATATACAGATGCTCCATCTTGTTGGAACCACAAGTTAACTATTGTGTTTGAATCAACTTCCTAAACACAAACGAAGAATACAGCAATATTTCTTTGACATTTATTAGTAGATACTATTTTGATAGTAGCCCACTTGATATAATCAAAAATATGGCTTGATTATGTTTCGCCCATTCTCAAACAAGCATATAATAACAATTCTTGAAAGTGAAACATGAATAAATATGAAATTTTTGGTAATTCCAGGTACCTACGGTATTAGCAAACATTTTATTTCATTGATTAGATATTGTAGATGCATCCAAAATTACGATTAAAATATATGCCTTAGAAATGTTAAAATTTACCAGAGGCTGCATGTAAAAATTTAATACAATTTAATTTGTGTATGTAAAATACTTGTTTTTGACCATTATCATAAAATATCTACGATTTTCCATTAACTAATCCCCTAAGTTTACTACATCGTTTGAAAGTTTATCAATTGTACTAACAAATTGTAAAAAGACTTATAGGGTGATTCATTTAAAAATTTTGAGATATTGCTTGATTTGCGTTTTGTTTCACCCTATATTAAAGAAGCCACAGATGAAAAAGTAATTAATACTGAGCACAGTCAATGATGTGTGTATGACATTTGAACACAAAGACCTGTTGATTTATTTTAATTTACTGTTCTGCAGAGTGTTAAAGAGGAGGTCTTTTTTGCTAATAATTGGCCATATCTTTGTAAAACACCCTTATAATATATTAGAGTGCTATATTTTTGTAACGCTCTCGGTGAGATCTTTTCGATTCTTGAACAAAATATAGTACGTTCCATTCAAAAAAATGTAAGTTTGTGCTGCTACGTGGTTTTGGAACACCCTGTAGAATCGAAAGTATTTTCAAAATGTGCCCTCAGTAACTGTATTAGCCCACACAAAACTATGAAGTTCTATCTCTCACCACAACAATGTAATCCTCCGATGTCAGAAGATTGCCCCACCCTGTAGATATCCTTTCCTCTCTTTACTTAGGCATATAGCAATTCCACAGGAAGGAACTGGCCCTATCATGACCTACATTACTCCCTGCGTGGCTAATTCAATGGCCTTTTCATTGCCTTTTATTCCTTGGTGGCCTGGCACCCAGGCTAGGGTCATTCTATTATGACTACCTAGTCTGTTAAGGGCCTTGCGACACTCTCACACCAGATTTAGTGTTATCCTATATGAGTTTATCGCCTTAAGTGCTGCTTGGCTGTCGGAGCAGATGACGATTCTTTGGTTTTCCACCTCCTGTCTCATCAACTCTTCTGCACAGCATTGCACCGCCATTACCTCTGCTCTGCCTTAAAGACAGTAGCATGTTTCCCTAGGCCTAGAGAGATCGTGATCTTCTCTTGTACCACATATATTTAGGCTCCTACTCCAGAGTCTGCTCCAGAGCCATCAGTGTACCAGTTGAGATACAGTCAATACAGTAAGTGGTTATAGGGTTTGAAAAGTCGAAGGTTCGAATTGATTTAAGATTGAACAAAAAGAGTGTGGGTAACTTTTTGAACACCTAGCTCCACCTATAATAACGAAAGTTCAAGAAAAAGGTTACTTAGGTACATGTATTGGGCCTGTAGGAGAGCCATTGGTCCGCGGTGGGGACTGACCCCCAAAACGATTATATGGTTCTATAGAGTGATTATGCTGCCTATGCTCACATATGCGGCTCTGGTCGCAACTGGCACGCCTTCAAAGGGTGGTCAGTTTGGGTGCAACTGGCTGCATGAGGACTACACCAACTGTTGCGATGGAGGTGATCCTTGGTCTTCGGACTCTCCACCATGTGATCGAGGCTGCGCTTGAAACGGCTGGGATACGTGCGAAGAGGGGAAGAGTGCAGGCACGTCAAGAAGCTCCGGCTCATGGAAGATATTCCAGTTCTGGCTCGAGCGGCTGATGAATGCCTGCGTAAGTACTACTTCGCTACCCCATACAGGGCCATGATACGGGATAGAGAGTCCTGGGAAAAAGAGAGGAATACACAGCCTAATGGGACCGTCTGGTACACAGATGGCTCATGCTCCGCTGATAGAGCAGGGGCTGGAATTTACTCCAGGAACCCAAGAACACAGGTTTGTGTACCATTGGGTGAGGGTGCATCTGCATATCAGGCCGAGATATATGCTATCTTGGAATGTGCGCAGATAAACCTGGACAGAGGTTATGTGGATCGACGCATAACCATATACTTCGACAGTCAGACATCAATTAAAGCCATGAGTGGGTAAACCAGCAACTCAGGACTTGCTAACGAATGTCGAGAACGACTTGCTAATCTTGCAAGGCGGAACGTGGTGCGGCTAGAATGGATTCCAGCCCACTCTGGTTTTGAAGGCAACGAGATGACGGATGCACTGGCTGCGGAAGGGGCGGCAGCTCCTTCCTGCGGCCCGGGCCCGACCCTGTGCCTAACAAAACAAAAAATACGCAAGGAGACGAAGAAGTGGCTGAGGAATCAGCACCTCGCTCATTGGAATGCTCTGCAGGGTCCTAGACAATCCAAACTTCTACTGAAAGGATGGACTGATGGACACGCCAGGGCAGCCACTGAACTACCAAGGAGTAGGCTAAGGAAGATAGCAGGACTCCTAACAGGGCACTGCTGTATGAGGAAACACCTCCACAACTTAGGAGTAGAGGAAAGTTCCCTATGTAGGGGTTGCGGCATGACTGACGAAACGTCAGTCCATGTTCTCTTAGAGTGTCCACACTGGGCTGTACTACGCAGGCGAATCTTCGGAGTCCCTGTTATGGCCTCTGGAGACACAAGCAGACGTTCATTGAAAAAGGTTGTGGCCTTTATTGAAGGGCTCGGTTTCATGGATGTCTAGGTAGCAGGAATAGCACAATGGGCCCGCCAGTGGCCCCAGTGTCGGAACCTTGGCTTGAGTTGTCCAGGACAAGGCTTGCCTGCACATTTAGTAGTAGTAGTAGGTTTAATATTTGTATATAACCGAAGATTTTTAAGGATATGGACCGATTTGGTTGGACCAAGTGTCATGTTTTGGAAACGAAACAGAGTTGAACAAATGTACCCATTGGAATTGGGGAGAGCACAACTGTGAACATAGCGAAGACGTTGGAGTAATTTGTTCACAAGATGTTGAAGAAGTCAAGGTATATAAATATTGATATTATCATTTTTATTATTTGGGTCATTTCACGTCAAATCCACCAATAGCTGGAATCGATCCATTTAGATTTGGACGAATTTTGGTCAGAAGTTTTTAGTTTCCGAGATGGAAACTTTTGACCAGAATGTATCCAAATCAAGTATTGGTCGGCAATTTGACATGGAATGACTCATTTGTTGAGAATAACCTTTACAGATTGAGCGTCATTCTAATCTACCAGCGCGCATAGAAGAAGGTCTTCCAAGAAATTGTGGCTTCAGAAAAGACAATCAATTTGCTATAAATGATTTGATCCAAGCTAGAGTCATTGGAGGAGGTGTAGCTCAGAAAGGGGATTATCCATGGCAGGTCTGTATATCAGCTGCTACTTTCTTTTCTCTATTGAACCAATCTTGGAACTAAATACTTTTTCCAGGCAGCACTAAAAGTCCGAGTCAAAGAAAAATCAGCACATTGGTGTGGAGCTATAATCATTTCCAGCAAATGGGTGCTTACGGCTGCGCACTGCTTGCAAGGTTACACAAAAGGCGCTTATATAATAGTAGCAGGAGAATACGACACTAACGAAAACGAAGGTACCGAACAACAAAAATACATCGACGAATTTTTCATACACGAAATGTTCAGAAAAGGCCACAAGCTGAACAATGACATAGCGTTGATTAAAGTTAAAAGTTCCGGATTTGAATTAAATGATGATGTGCAACCGATATGTTTAGCGGATGCTGATACTGATTATAATAAGAAATTGAATTGTACAATATCTGGATTTGGTTCAATAAAAAGTGGTAGCTCAAGTAAGTTTTCTATTAGAAAAGTGAATAGTTGTAAAAGTATTGTTTAATTTAAGGTGTTTCTCATAATCTTTTGGCTGCATGGATTCCCATCCATTCTCAAGATATTTGCAAAATGGAGCACGTCTACGGTAACATTCTTACTGATGGAATGATTTGTGCCGGCTCTATGGACGGTGGCTTAGACGCTTGCGATGGTGATAGTGGAGGACCTTTGGCTTGCTTGGACCAAGGTTATAAAAAAAGTTTATTTATGATTCAACGTTTCATCAAGTTTTGTCTTTTAGGTGTGTTCACGCTTTATGGTATTACTTCATGGGGTCAACATTGTGGTTACGCCAACAAGCCAGGGGTTTACGTTAAAGTAGGACACTATAAAAAGTGGATTGAGAAGACTATAGCTAAACATTCTAATTAGGAGAGCTTGATTTTTTCATGTCAATAATTGTTTTTTTTTGTATTGCCAGAACAAAACTTTGTTCTTATTATAAAATATAAAACCAGTGTTTTTTTTTTAATTTATCCCAAATCCCGGAAGGTACTATGTATGTATGTATTGGGGTGACATTCATTGAGACCTAAAAGATCTATTGTGCCCCCTCACTTTTACTTAGTTCCTGAGAGAAGTCTCGGAGATTAGTAGCTCCTTTATGGTGGAGTTCTGAAAACATCTGTGACATCTATAAGCCGAAATCCAGGGCCGCGCCGCCCATGTGTGCGAAGTGTGCGGCGCACACAGGCGCCAAGGCAAAAGGGGCGCCACTATCGAAATTATTATTATTTTACAGTTACTCAAACAACATTGTTATATTTCTTTGTAGTGGTGTATCGATAAGTAATAGCAAAGTCTATATATTCCAATAAGTCCGGCCACTCTCTGGACGACGCGAGAATCCCCCTCCTGCCGACACCCACCGTCTCACCGGCAAAACCCACATCTGATGTGGGATATATTGATTTTCAGTTCTGTTTTACTTACACGTTGGTGTAGCAGAGCGTTGTATCGGGTGCGCCCACAAAAATTAATCTTGAATTTTAATTTGTGCGAACGTTATCTGCTGTGTTTTTGATTGTGTGCCATGCCTTCTTATGGAAATTATTGTTGCGTGGATTCGTGTAGAAACAATACTGTAATTCATAAACAATTATCATTTTTTCGTCTTCCTATGGATATTCACTGAAAATTCCAATGATTCATGTGTGCAGGATGATGTAGGAATAGGAATGAACTTGAAGACCAAGTTGTCTACTATCGCATTTTCGCATCCTTGCCCAAACTTCCCATGGGAATACCTGCTGTCCTTATATACAAGGGTGCGAATCTATTATACACTGAAATTTGCAAATTCCTCACTAAGGACCTTTGGAAAGAATAAAGAACATATCCTACATTGAAAATCTTGAGAAATTTATAACTATTCAAGTAGGTATTTATTAATTTTTAAGAATGTACATAATACTTATTTGTTTGTTAATATTTCATTATTTTTATTTATTTATTCAATACAACGCTACAAAGCAAAAGTCTATATATTCCAATAAGTCCGGCAACTCTCTCGACGACGCGAGAATCCCCCTCCTGCCGACACCCACCGTCCCACCGGCAAAACCCACATCTGATGTGGGATATATTGATTTTCAGTTCTGTTTTACTTACACGTTGGTGTAGCAGAGCGTTGTATCGGGTGCGCCCAAGAAAGTGATCTTGAATTTTAATTTGTGCGAACGTTATCTGCTGTGTTTTTGATTGATCATTTTTTACGACGGCCAAGAAAAAAAATGGTCAGCCAATATTGGACATAAAAAGGAAAGACTATCAGGATTTGTCCACAGATGAAGGAAATGCCCTGGTTTATGTGGGTGGATATATTTTGCAAACGTGTTTTGTTAAACACAAATGCGATATTTGCCTAAACTTTTGCAATAAGGAAGGTTGTGACCAATCCACATCATTCTGCGAAAAAAAAAGTCTATGAAGGTAGTAGGCAAGGACGGTTTGGAGGATTGACAGTTCCTCCAGAAATTTTCAGTGAATATCTGATTTCTTTAGAAAATATATTCACTGAAAATTTCAATGATTCATGTGTGCAGGATGATGTAGGAATAGGAATGAACTTGAAGACCAAGTTGTCTACTATCGCATTTTCGCATCCTTGCCCATGGGAATACCTGCTGTCCTTATATACATGGGTGCGAATCTATTATACACTGAAATTTGCAAATTTCTCACTAAGGACCTTTAGAAAGAATAAAGAACATACTAAATTGAAAATCTTGAAAAAGTTATAACTATTCAAGTATTTATGAATTTTTAAAAATGTACATAATACTTATTTGTTTGTTAATATTTCATTATTTTTATTCATTTATTCAATACAACGCTACAGAGTACACTCCAAAATGGACTTGACCTAAATAATTGTTCATTTGTATTCGTTTTGTCCCAAGTAGATGTTAAACTGTGTTATTGCTTTTATAATGATTATATCAACACAAATGTTCATTCGCTGATCATTCTGTATTAGATATTAAGTATTATCAGATATACGCTCGGATATACGTTATTGAAGTCTATGTTTATGATTTTTTTCATTCCATTCCTCGGTTAAAACAAAATTTCTAAAAAGTTACTTATCAATAATGACATATAATTTATATGAATTGCCAATATTTTTCAAAACAAGAATAAAGTCAACATATTTTCTAATTACACCCGGTAAATTCCTTCACAAGTGAATTCACCGTCCGTCACCTCGTATACTACCAAATGAGTAGCAAAAACAGGTGTCGCACATGATTTACTACTCCCCGCAAAAAATGCCGGCGTTTTCCGACGAACAAAGGAGTGACCGGACTTATTGGAATATATAGACTTTTATACATCCTTCGAAGTATGTCTCCAAACAAATGTTAGACCATAGCAGGCATGACCTACGTTGTCTAACAGGCCTTTTAACAGGCCACTGTCATCTGAATCATCATATGCTAAAACTTGGACTGTCGGAAGATCCGACTTGCCGTCTTTGTTTGGAAGATGATGAAACAGCAGAGCATATAATTTGTGCCTGCCCCGCCGCAGCTCGAATCATGTATCTGATGTTTGGCAGGGTCTCTCTCTCGCCCTCGGACCTGAAATATCATTCACCAAATAAAATAATCGGCTTTGTTAAGAAGCTGAATTTGTTTGGTGAAATCTGAATAGGTGTGAGCCACAATAGACTCTTGTGAGTCGCAGTGGAGGGCCTTATAGACCCACTCACCACAAACCTAACCTAACCTAACCTAATAGGTATAATGGACGCAACAAATGCCTCCGTAAACAACAAAACATAATATTGTGCTTATTGAACAAGTGTCCCAAGATAATATTCACGTTTGTGGTTTAATTTTACGCTTTGGGATTTATTTTACAATAATTACGAGCTCAGCGTTAAAAAAAACGAGCCGCCATGAGTTTGTTTGAATTAATTTATGAACGCAGCCAAAGATTACAGAATAAAAATATAAGATGTCTCACTTCAGGGCGGTTTGATTCAAGCTGCTGTCCCAAACGGACGCCGCTCTCATAAATTATGTTTACGACTCGTTTTTGTTGTCAAAAAGACTGGTAGATACCAGAAAAGTTCGAAAAACTTATTTTATTTTAAACTATACAGGGGTAATTAGAGAAATATATATTTAAATTAATAGGATTCTTTATCACAAAGATTTATTTTTAAATGTTATTTATTTCGAAAAATGTTCGGGATATGAATTTGGAAAAGTAAGTAAAAAATAAACTTTAATTTTTAAAATGAATCAATTCACAGTTTTGATCCAGCATCTTAGTAATTTATAAATATACTCATTAGCCACCAGAATAATAGGGCCACGAAATCTTAAGTTTTGATCTTCAAATAACGCGTATTTTTTGGGTTGACCAAGGTTAAAGCAGTGAAAAGAGAAGCAGCTGCAGGATACCTTTATTAAAAAGTTTTATAAATGTTGTAAAATACAAAGTTTGGAGTTTGGTTTATGTGTTAAATTTCATCTATTGTTTTTCAAATCTTTCAATATACATTTGAGAGTAAAATATATACGGACTCTGGGTATATAGAGACTTGCATAATATTTGAAAGGAAATTGATTACATGGATGATGAAAAGAAAATTTAGTAAACTCGTTCAAAAGGAACTGACCAATCCCCCTTTGGTTAGCTATAGAATTGAAATGTTTTGTGTTTTCTTGCCTAATGTACTTGTTTATATAATATCCTTATTATAAAAATAAATCCGTAATTTTGTATAAGCAAATATTACAAAATATTTAGTGTTCAAGTTTTGCTATTAAGGAGAAAAATATTAATGTAACTTTTTGCTCATTTCAACAATTAATTAATTAATTTAAAAAATCTATACAACATAAATATAAAACACGAACAACCAATTATAAACACCGTTCTAAAATAACAGCGCTCGACGGGCGACGTCCCGTATAATATGCCAAATTAAATGCAAGTAGGACGTAGCGACGTACTGTACCATCCAAGTCACCAGCGGCATCGGTGCTTTACGCGATAAATTCGAACGAGTGAAACATCTTATATTTTTATTCTGTAATCTTTGACGCAGCCCCACGAGATCACCAAAACAATAATAAAATTGATTGAACAGTCATTCAATCGAAAGTGTGTGCAAGGTACTAAAAACAATAAATAGTTTGTGTGTTACTGATTGTTTTAACGTGTTTTCATGATGAGTGGTGTAATAAAGATTTAAAAAAAGTAATAATCTGGTTACCAGAATTTAATAAGGAGAAGAAAACAAGAAGAAGAACGTGATAAAAATACAACTAAAATAAGTAAATATTTGACGGCTCTCCATCCGCTTCTTAAGAATCATTAGAGACAGAAACCAGTCATTTTATTGATGAAGGTGTTGTAGAATCTGATTCAAAAAACGTTTGCATTAATAAATTTAACAACAATATCCATCGAGGAGGCCATATTAGACCATATAGATAGACATATACGAAACTATTGAAGATTTCGCAAACAAAAAAGCTAGGAGAGTGGAAATAATATAATTTGTTTTTTCTCTTATTTTTTGGGAATCAAACCAGAATAATGTTTTCACATTTTTTATTTCAACGTTTCGGTAGCGTTCCAGCTACCGTTGTCAAGATTAATTAGTAATTGAATCATTTTTGGTCCCCATCTGACACAACCAAAAAATTTGACCACTAGACAATTTTTTCGTTGTGTCAGATAGGGACCAAAAATTATTTAATCACTAATTAATCCTGACAACGTCGAAACGTCGAAATAAAAAATATGAAAACATTATTGTGGTTTGATTCCCAAAAAAAAAGGAAAAGAATAAGTTTATGCCACAAGGAACATACAGAAAATAATATAATTTGAATATGTTTTGAATTTATTTTTACACAGTTTAGACTTTTCTTGTCTTTTTTTATAGCATACGTAATAGTTTAATTATGTAGAACATCATAAATGAAGTATATATTCTAAAAAATTTATTCGCGTTTAATTTTTCGAAGAAATAGGCAAGCGGAAGCGAACTGGTTTTAACTATTTAGGAAAATACATATTATCTAATTATATAAAACTAGAGAACATTTATGCCGGTCAAAATTAAAAAATAATAATTAAAATTGAGGTGAAACATGAAAGATTCGTGAAAAAAAAGGCACTTCATGGGTTTCGCACACAGGCGCTGTGAGGGGTCGGCGTGGCCCTGCCGAAATCTGTAAAGTTGCGTCCAGACCGGGCGCGCCGAACCGCGCAAAACATTTTGCAACGTTGCATTGCATTCAGTGTGGACGGGAAAGTGCGCACAAACGCGCAGTAACGATATTTTTTGCGCGTGTTCGTTGTTGTTCCGCCAGTTGTCGGTACATCAAAAGAAAACCGAGGCTCGTGCTCGTTTTGGCGCGTTTAGTTTGCACGAAGTTTTTGAAGTGAACTGTTAACAAAACGTTTTTTTGAGCTTTCTCAACATGATCACATATTAAAATAAATGCAGTGGCGTTAATTGCAATATCAGTATCACTCATATTTTGATAATGACGCAAAACTATCTGTTTAACGAGCAATATTCACTGAAAAATTTAAAATAAAAACTAATCGCTTGGGTTGGAACACTGACGAGCAACTGTTTGTTGCAGAACGGAGCAGCCGGTTTGGACGTTTCTCGCGCAAAGACCAAATTATGTTTGCTAACGTTGCTGCACGTTCACAAATGCTCAGCGCAACTTGGCGCGGTTCGGCGCGCTCGGTCTGGACGAACCTTTAGAGTTACAGGAAATGTGATTCTAACCTTACCTGTTACTAACAGATTCCTTACAGATTCGTAAATATTTACGGGCTGGACATCTTTTCAAGTGAGCATTTTTGACATTAATGTGAACGGACAATTGAATATTTCCGCCGGTATTTTGTTGAAAGAGGATGAGAATCGGTTTGTCCTTATTTTTTTAGGTATTATTATGAAATACACTTTCCATATTTCCAGAAATCGTAATGAGAATCTAACGAAGACAATGAAATGATCAATTAAACCTGTTTAATATGCCAGACAGGCATTTTAGACATATGTTTCGGCTGGACAACAATACCTATTGTTCAATTCTTAATTAATAATTCAAGACCTCATTGTATGGAAAATAATTTAGGAATTCCGTTTGTAGTGAAAGTAATAATAGATACCCAATTCGCAGTCTTTTTACAATTCATTTAAATAATTGCGCCACTAGGTCTTCACACTTTTTCATTAAATAATTGGGAATTAAATTGGGGTTTTCAGTATTACTGCGAAAAATGTAATCATTTTAAATGAATTGTAAGTATACCTAACTCCAATTGCTGTAGAGACGTATATTAAGTCCTGTTACCTCCTTTCCTGTTCCTCTTAATGGCCACAGAAGGGGAGCTA
>CAJUYH010006675.1:0-18849 GCA_910591685.1 Galerucella tenella | reverse complement strand
TCATATACTTATTTATTTTTGTTTTTGCAGTGCGAACCGTAACAACTCTCCCCTTTCCAGGAAAAGGTTTTTTTTTTCCACAAAAACCGCATCAAAGCATCAACTACTACGCTTACCTACCCAAAGAAAATAATGAAGCTACCTCACGATAGTCAACCGACACCACAACGAAAACGACTCTACTCTGGCGGGGCAGACAAGAAGTATGCTCCTCTGAAGACTACCGAGCTAGTACTTATTCGGCCTCGCTATCGGATCCATCTGTATCTGGTGGGTGACTCTTTAAGTCTTTGGCGTGCCAGACTCCCTTATTACGACCATTGGTGTCTGTTAACTCATACGACCATGCGGAGAGGATCTTCGTTATCCTGTACGGTCCTTCAAATTTATTTGATAATTTTGCTGTTACTCCCTTGGCTTTGTCGGAGACCGCATATACCTTTTTCCATACTTGCTGGCCCAGTTGGAATCTTTCACTTCTCCGACGGAGATTGTAGCGATCACGACTGGTGATGAAGGACTTCTTTATTCTTCTAGTCACGTCTTGGAAAACTTCTTGGACTGCTTTTGCTCGAGCCACTGGGTCATAGGTTTCGTCGAATTCAGGTACTGGAATCAAGGCGCGTCCGCGGAGGTCAATCTCTCGGGAAAACATGACGAAGTTGGGAGATAATTTTGTTACTTCATGTCGACTTGATCGCATCGCACAAGCAACCTTTGGTAAGTATTTGTCCCAATCACGATGATTATCGGAGACATAAGAACTTAAAATTGTTTTCATAACCCTATGGTATCTTTCCACAGCGTTGCCCTGAGGAGAAAAATTGGATAAATATCGCTTTTCCACATCATACTTGTCCAAGACGGAAGTAACTTGATGACTACGAAACTGCTTACCATTATCCATAATGATCTTCTCCGGAACCCCAAACATCAGGAATATATGGTCCTCTATTATTTCAGCGATTTTTGGAGCCGTCGCATTTCGTAACGGGAAAAACAACACAAATTTACTGAATATGTCATTAGCGGTTAGAATGAAGGAATAACCAGCGGAAGAACGTGGTAAGGGTCCAACTAAGTCTATACTTAAAATTTGCCAGGGGCGAGAGGTTGTTGGTGCACAACTTAACATCAAGCCTCTAGGTGCTTTCTGTTCCGGTTTCGTCTTTAAACAAATAACACATCGTCTCACGTAGTGGGATACATCCGCCTTCATCTTGGGCCAATAATACTTTAGGTTTAATCTGTTTAAGGTTTTATATATTCCCAAGTGTCCACACGTGGGGGGATCATGATGGTCTTTGATCAGAGCTGAACGATATTCTTTAGGAACTACTAGCAGCCATTCTTTATTTGACTGGGTTAGATTGGGGTAAGCTACCTTCGCTAGCTTGTATATTCGGTCTTCTACAATCCTCCAATCGGGATATTTGTTAGGGTCTTTGAGGATCTTTTGGTATAGTTGCCTATACCACTTATCTTTGACTCCTTCGATCGATGGAAGTATCTCAACGACATCAATACGTGGTACAGATCTGGATAACGTATCGGGTACAACGTGATCCGCTCCTTTCCGGTGCACAATTTCAAAGTCGTATTGCTGTAGCCGAAGTGCCCATCTAGCAACACGTCCAGCTTGATCTTTGAAATCGAACAACCACTTGAGACTGTAATGATCAGTGATTACGGTGAAGCGTGTTCCTTCTATGTAGGGTCGAAATTTTTCTATGGCATGGAGTACGGCCAAACATTCCTTTTCCGTAGTACTGAATTTCCTCTCGGTTCTGGTTAATGATCTACTGAGGTAGGCCACTACTTTTTCTCCGTCTGGGTGAATTTGGGACAAAGCTGCTCCTATTCCAAAATCACTGGCGTCGGCATGAATATAAAAGGGTAGTTCAAAATTAGGACAGGTCAAAATAGGTGCGGTGATGAGGTGCTCCTTTATTTTCGTGAATGCACTTTTACACGCGTCATCCCAGACAAAATTTGCGTTCTTCTTCAATAGCAAGGTGAGTGGAGCAATTAAAGTTGAGAGGTTTGGCACAAACCTTCGGTACCACGAGACCATACCTATCACCCTGCGAACGTCTGAAACTGTTCTTGGCTCTGGTATCTTTACAATAGCTTCTACCTTCTCAGGATGAACCATCAAGCCTGAGGAATTCACGATATATCCCAGGTATGTCAATTCGGGTTTACAAAAGTGGCACTTTTCTCGGTTCAGAGTTAACCCTGCTTTTGTTATTTTATCCACGACGGTTCGTAAAATATTTATATGTTCCTCAAAGGTAGGTGTGCAGATGATTACGTCATCTAAATAAACAAAAACGAATTGTTCTAACTCCACCCCAATCACACGATCAATGAATCGTTGCCAGGTAGCTGGTGCGTTGTGTAATCCAAACGGCATTCGTTTGAACTGGTAGAGGCCCCTAGAGGGTACAACAAAAGCTGTCAAAGGTCGTGACGCTTCCGCGACTGGAATCTGCCAATATGCGGACTTGATATCTAAAGTTGTGAGATATCTAGCGTCTCTCAACTTATCCAAGGTAGCGCTGACAAAAGGAAGGGGATATGCATCCTTCTCACTAACCTCATTCAATTTCTTGTAATTGACGCAGAACCTGTACGAGCCATCGGTTTTCTTCACTAACACAATAGGCGATGCCCACGGTGAAGTAGAAGGTTCAACAATATCATTTGCCAACATTTGATCGAGCTCGATATTAACCTGGCGCTGTAGGGTAGGAGATATAGGGTAGTGTCTCTGTTTTATCGGTGTTGCTTTGGTCTTAATCGTATGCTCCACAAGGTGAGTGCAGCCTAACTGATTTCCCATGACACTGAAGATCGATTCAACCAAGTCATCCAGCTGTGCCTTTTGAGCCAACGTTAGGTGCTCCAAGGACTGAATAGCTGAACATTGGGAAGATGGTAGGTCACTCTCCTTTCTAAATGACCAACGTCCAGAGTATAAATCTGGGACAATTTGCATGGAAGACCAAAAATCAACGCCGAGTATTACGCTATGTGGTAGAGTGGGCACTACTATAATTTCTAAAATTCTCACCCGGTTCAGTAGTTGTACAGGTACAGTAATTGATCCTAAAACATCACATCGTCCACCATTCGCAACTACACAATCCTTTACCGGTGACTTATCCAACTGACAAATACCCTTTAACTGATTCCAACCTAACTCCCCAATTACTGTATTTGAACAACCGCTGTCTAACAGAGCTAAAAAAGTTTTACCGAAAATATTAACTTCTAGATAGGGTCGGGCATCGTCCTTGGCGTGTGCCAACACAAAATCTAACAAGACGGACATTGAATTTAATGAAACTTTGGCCGGAATTGAAGTCAGTGGTTCCGACCGGCCTGTCGTGAACCTACACTCCTGTTTTTTGGACAAGATGGGCAATCTGGTGCCATGACACCCTCACGACCACATCTGAAACAAAATTTATTTCTTTGTTCCGGACAAGCTCGGAACTTATGGTCCTCTTTACCGCAGTTCCAGCACAGAGGTCGAGGCGAGGCGGAGGTCATGGTATGCACTAAAGCATTCTCTTCCGACGTGCTATGATAGGGCTGGTCGGAGGTAGCACGAGGAGTGCTCTGAGTGTTACCAGTGGTATGAATAGAAGATACGGTCTGCTGACTTTGAGGAGGTCTTCGATATGCCAATCCTGGCTCTAGCAATGTCCTGTGTGAAGTAGGAGGTGGTGCAAATCTTTTTACTCTTTCCTCCGTTTCTTCTATTGTTCGACATAATCTCAACAAATTTTGTACTGAAGTCGACTGGTGGAGTGAAAGTTGAGATTGAATGTATGGGAGAAGGTTTCTTCGTATGAGGTTGACTCGGTGTTCTTCGGATGGTGGATGTTCCAATCGTCGAAATAACGTTTCCATCGCTGTTATAAACGTTAGAACCTTTTCTTGGGCCCCTTGTGTCCTCTGTCGGATTTCGTCCCACAGGTTATATTCATAATCGTAGGGTCTATAAGCATCTCTCAACTGACTAACTAAGTCATCCCATGAGTGAAATGTCCCGGTTCTATACCAATTCAAAGCCTGATCCGTAAATAACTCTGGAGCCGAACGAAGTAATTGGTCCTTGCTAACACCCCGTGAAATCCGTAGTTCTTCTACCCTGTTCAAAAACTCGTTAACGCTAGTGTACCCATTGTATTTTACATTCCATCGGTGAATATCTGGGTAAACTGGAGTTCGATAAGGAGGGAACCAATGATTTGAACGCTCTGCGCTCATAGGAGAAATGTGAAGGCGATCCATACCATACCTGGTATCTGCTAACTCCTCTCGCATTGTCGAATCATTATATGTGCCCAATTGTGAGTTATGTGGGGGAGCCCAACCTCGAGAAGTCTCCTGCGGATAATCTCTTTCGTCTCTCCACGTTACTTCCATACTTTGCCGATTACTACGAGTACTTGTGGTTATTGGAGCTGGTAATGTAGGGATGGGACTGGATATTCCTCTGGCGGCGTCAACGTCTTCGATGCCAATTAGATCACCTAAAATTGGTAAGCTTCTCGAAAACTGTGGTATCGGAGGGTTAGGAGCATCAATAAGCGACGTATTTTGAGGATCAAATTGGTGTATTGCTTGGGCTCTGCGTGACACTAGAGCGGTTTCTTGTCTCCTTGTAGGTAACTCGCTTTGTTTTTGGACATCACCCTGTCGTACTGAAACAAAATCATGTTCGGGACGAATTCCAATATATGACGTGAGTTTCGGTCTCTGAGGTATCTTTGCTGCCTTTCCGGACTCATATGCCAGATTCAATTGCCCATACAAGTTTTGACAGGATAAAACCAACTTTTCGCGTTCTGATTCTTCCCTTACCGTAGAACCGCTGATCCTATCCAATCGTCCTGCCAAGTGCTCTATTCTAGAAAATATTCTTCTATAATCATTTTCGCCATTTTCCGGATCAAAAAACTCTATCTCTTGAGCTAACTCATTCACCTTTTTTTCACAGATGCTCAGCTCTTCATCAAATATTATAGTTGTTTCTATATTAGAAAAACCTCCCTTTTCTTTTTCATGTTTTAATGCCTGTCTCAAAGCAGCACGTTTTTCATCCACTGTCCCTGACATTTGTAAACCCCGAATCTTTAATTCATAACTTAACTCATCACTTTTAAGACGATTTACTTCCATGGCCAATACCAAAAATAAAAAATTTACAAAATATATACACGAACTAAAATAGGTATTCCAAAGTTGAAGAACAACCTCTCCCCTTGCAAAAGAAAGGAAAAACCCTACCGAAAATGTACAAAAAAAATTACAGGTCTTATTTTTGTATTTTAGGCTAGTTATAGGTTAAGTTGTATATAAGTTAAGTAGTTATAAGTTTTGTATATACCTCAGAATTTCTTTTGTTTTTTTTTCTCTTTATATTTTTAGAATTTTTCTTTTTATTTCGGAGTCTTAGAATTTACCTTTTTATTTTCAATTTTTAGAATTTACCTTTTTATTTCCTATTTTTAGAATTAGTTTGATTTAACAACCTAATGTGTTTTATAAAGTGAAAAATGTAAACCATAAAATTTTCTTTTCAATATAAAAAAAATGTACCTAGCTACTTCAATTATTTTTTCCTTAGTAACTTTACAATAAATCCAATAACCTACTGTTATTTTAAATTATGAACAATAAATGAATAATAGAAATTCAATGCAAGATATTTTACTTTAAGCCTATTCCGCTTAAACACGACCTTAACATCAATTATAAATATACCTTATAAGATTGAAATCTATTATCACCACGACAAAAATATAAATTTTTAATTTCCAATACCCGTACTAAATTATTTGTTCAAGTACTGGCCTATTGCAATTAATAAAATTCTATGGCTTCGTCCCTATAAGAAAAAGGCCACACAATATGCCGTTCCTCGAGTAAGGTGGACTGTTTCTTTTGACAGCCAGGAATACTTTCAAAACCAAATTATCAACAATGCTATGAACTTTATTGAATGTATAAAAGGTATGAAATTTTGTACCTTGTTGTTGTTAAAAATAAAATATGTGAGAACTATGTTGTGTTCTGATCAAGTGAACTAACCATCAGTTTAAACAACTCTAAATATAAAAAATAATAGCCAAATGTACACCTACACACGTTTGGGCGCCACGTTGGGCGCCACTTGTTACCTCCCTTCCTGTTCCTCTTAATGGCCACAGAAGGGGAGCTAGCCTAATTTAAAGGTAATAAAATGTTTATCCCGGATTTCTCGGTGCGGAGAGGGGTTGGGTAAAACCGAACGTACCTTTAACAAGGGGATACTCGATGGTCTCTGCTGTGATTCGGGTAAAGGAGCAAATGAACTACTCGATAGGTTGGATGATCTATTTTCTAACTAAAACAAATGGTTCTGTTCTTTGTGGTCGAACAGACAACTGACTGACACTAATGACAGCGCTTGGCTTGCCTTTTTACCTCGAGTGAATCTTGATACTATTAAAATGGAAAACTTAAAACTATACTATCTGGAAAGGGTCCGCAAAAGTATACTTCTGGGATTACATATATTTCCATGTAAGTACTGTATTATACTTCTAATATATTGTTTGGAAGGTGATATTTATCTTGATATAATTATATTTAACTTATAACTATTATAATCTGAACATGAACATCTGTTTTAGATACTAAACTACAGCTATGGTTAGCCAGTATAGGACGGACTCTACAAGATATACTATTACTACAACTAGATATACTTGACTCAGTTAATGGACAACTTTATATAACAAAACCTGGATGTAGTTTAGGTGAACTGTCTGGTAAGGTTCACTTCGTAAGAGTTGATAAGTTTTATTGTCACTAATTAGCCGGTACAGAAAGGATGAGGTCTAGATTATTGACACCGAACAATCTACAAATTGGAAAGGTCTTACTTGTGTTATTTGTGTTCACTAATGGTTCGTAGTCCTGGGAGTGTTCCCTACAGATGTTATTCTGCTCCGTCCTTATAGTAGTCAGCTGGAAGGTAGTAGCCGCTGGAAGTACCGGACTGTAGCATACAGGAGTGGACAGCAATGAGTAGGCTATACAATTAACACCCAAGTACTTATTCTTGAGGGAAAATGAACCAGGTATCCCAAGTTAAGAGCCAAATGAAGATGGGGGTCAAAACGGACAACAAGAAGAAAGCCAAATAAAAGAAAAAAAAAAAAAAGGTCTGAAAAGAAAATATAGAAGACTAGTACTGGTGATTGAGTCACAGTTGTTATCAGATAGATTACTTACCCCAGGTGGTGAGTGACCTTCTAGTGGTGTATTTTTGTAAAATCAGGAACTAAATCCATGGATACATGCTCCCTGTACAACAATTTGTATAAGAGAATCCCTGATTATTTACTTTTTTCCAAATCACAAAGCCGTATTGAACGTAGGTTGAGCAACCTTCTAGACTAGGAAAAAGCACAATACAAAATGGTGGTTTCAAACCAGTGACCTATGTCATTGGCCTTGAAAAATGATAAGAGGTCTTTCACCTATTAAGCTGGGTTCAAGGTCAAATGGCTAACTGATGACCCAAATACTCAAGACACATGTGTAGTTTGAAAAAGACTCTCACCAAAGTTAACCTAAGAACTAATTATTGATGTCAATTAACAAAGATAAATATTTACATTTTATTATTACTAATTATTATTGTGACGATAAATATTATCAAGGTACCAATAAATCTTTTATGCATTCAAGTTACAGTTCATATACTTATTTATTTTTGTTTTTGCAGTGCGAACCGTAACAACTATATAATCCGATCAGATATAAATATATAGTTTGTTTGTTGATGACACTGCCACTTCTCTAAATGAACACTCAATTTAGATTTAAACTGTTCACACAAATTTAAAACATTCACTATCACATCACTGTTCAACAATTCCTCTTGTTGTTCCTGTTGTCTATCTAGTACCCTTCATCGTATTCCAGGATTACTTCTTGCTGCTGGATTCTTCACTGAAAGATATTTTGGGAGACTGGGAAATATTTGTGGTATTAGATTTTCCTTTAATACAGGTCTTTTCTCGGGTCTTTTCCTTGTAAATATCTATCACCATTCTTATCCTTGTACACTTCAGTGAATGAAATTTGATGTTTGATTCCCAGTTTGTACATAGGATACTTCTCAACCATTTGTTCTTCACCTCATTACTTTGTGGAAACTTGAATACTGTAATATATCCTTCACTGTTGGGAGCATAACTGGAAGTACAACTTGGTACCAAACATTTCACAGGCATCTACAACAAAATAAAATATTTAATAGTACATAAGTAATTAACCTTATTGGCTTAATTTATAAATATACTTCATTTAGGTGAGTCCAATGTGGGATGGCTTAACAAGAATCACAAATTGGATAATAATATAAAAATTAGTCTTGGTTCAAGTCATCTCTAAACATTTTCAATGAGTTTTAGAAAATTTGTAACCATACTTTATTTGATACAATTACCATGTTATGCCCTATATTTTATATGAGTCCACAGAACAGAGAGTATGTTCACAAATTATACTGATGCTAAAATCTTTTTATTTTATATTATCAAATATCTTACCTCTAAAACTTAACACAAACAGAAGTCTTATGTTGAACTTGTCAGGCTGTTAACTGCGAAAAAACGAGCACCAAGTTCATAAACTTGATTTAAAAAGATTGTACATACTATTACATACTTAAGATCACCTATTACATATCACGAATTATCAACATACGCGCATTATAAACGTAAATAAATATTATATCGACTGATTTCACGGTCTCGCCATGATAAAAATCTGACTTGATCATAGATTAGGGGAGGACTTGATCCAAGGATGATAGATATTCTCAATCTATCATCCTTGGACTTGATCGGCCCACTGTTCACTGTTGCCAAATTTCAGCATTCCGGCCTAGTATAGGGCATGTCCACGACAGTTGACATTGACAATACTTGGGTGAAAACAATAAACAATAGACATGATGAAAAATTATCAAACAACAAACAACTATTAACCCATATTATATATTATTAAATATGCAAGCTCAACAATTCAAATAACTTTAAAAGTACACTGAAGCAAAATCAACTAAAATCAAACACGATCTACCATTATAAATCAGCATAACCTCACTATTAAGTACCACGTGTTCTGAACGCTTTGTTTATTGTTTTACCACCTAAGTCTTGTCAAAATAGTTTGTGACGTCACGTGGACATGCCCTATTGTAGATGGCCATGGTTGGCACCACTGAGTAAAAGAGGTTAGGTGTTAGCATCGGCCATAGATATTATAACCTAACATGGATGCGCCTTGTCACTATTCAGCTCATATTATCGTGTGTCGCACTAGCAGTGTGAGAGAGATGGAGATAGAAGGGTGGCAAAAAGCGCGAGCCAGCAATGGAAAATACATACAAAATTGAAATTAATTTTGTCTATTTATAGTTTATTAGGAAGTTTGGCTTGGGAATGGATTAAAATAAATTTTGCAAACGTAATTATTTATTTTCTAAACATAAATAAATCTAGAAATTCGTTCTAAATTATAATTATACATAAATAATAAATTGAATTGAATAGGCATTTTTTTCCTTTTTTTAAACACTGTATGACACAATTTATATAGGTAGGCACTAAAAGGCATAGTTTCCGTATTATTCGGCTTATTTACTGATGTTTAAAATGAATTAATTTAGTAAATCTAGGCCGAATACGTGAACTGATTTCATTTTTCAATTCATTTTCATAATGAAGTCTGACTGTGAAATATGATTTCAATACAAGTTTAATCAACTGTAAAATATGCCCTTGAAGGGGATCTTGATCCCTAGAATGATCCCATAAATCTTGAAAAAGTTGCGTGATGTTCAATTTTCTCAAAGAAAAAATAATTAAATGATTTAAAATATTTGCATTTGACAGATTTGCAACTCTTATTACACTCTCGGCTACAGTACATACATCATCAGTACATCTTTAGGAAATCTAAAAATTGCAAAATATAATTAAGTAAATTTTCAAATTTGATAAATAATTATGAACTTACTTGTGAAATTTTATTTCACTTTCCTTACTAAATCTAGTTGTGCAGTTGTAAGCTGAACAAGATTTCACCATTTTATATTCAATATAATGTACACACGAATATATTTTGAATTTGCGATATTAATTTATCATTTAAGGAGTACAAAATAATCCAAAACTCACAATTCACAATTCTTTCACGCTCTTTTTGCCACTCCTCTATATCTGTCTTTGTCTGGTTGCTCTGGTCCCATGGTGTCTCTTTCTAAGGCGCATCCATGTTAAGTTATAATATCTATGGCATCGGCATAACCTAATTTTATTTAAGACATTATTTATAAACATAAATAACTTTTAAAAAGTTTATCACTGTTTGTCATTTATGGTTGATTCATTTCATTAATACCGTAATAAGCCATATTGTAAAATGCAAAATTGTTTGTAATTAATGTTCCAATATCTAATAATTTTAAAATGGAATCTAAAACGTATAAAATAATGTATGTGTTGATCGCTTAATTGGAATTTGTTTAATTCTATTACTTTTAGATGTAATGGTTATCCGGTAGAATTTTCCTTGGACAAGAATGTTGCCAAGGAATATTTTAAACAATTTGGGCAGATCAAAAAAGTTGTTTTTAGAAAAAAAACGAGAAGTTGTATAGTTGAATATGAAAATCAAGAACACTACTTAAAAGCTTTAAATAATGCAGGGGATTATAAAGGTATCACTTTTAATGTTTCATCCTTCACAGATGATACCTCAAAATTAAAAAAGAAGGTGGTTAGTGAAAATATGTGGATAGACAATGAAGAAGTTCAAGCAGAACTAGCAGCAATGTCAGGAAAGGCTACAAGACTAAGCAAGTCTCAAGAAGGTATTGGTTATTATTTCAGTAAATACACTTTCAAATCTATATCTTCTAAGTACATTATCATCTTTGGCTTTTGCAACTTAGTATTTTACTTTCTAAAATTGTCTTATTCTAATATCTACTACAATAATTTCAAGGGTCTGGTAAACTGTACAGAATCAGTTTTTGCTCTTTGTTATTATCATTTATAAAAAAAAGTCTTGAAAATCAAAGTAAATTCCAAAATGAGCCTACTGTCCTGTTGGCTATGTGAGTGACAAAAGAAATTTAATTTATCAGCTCTGTTATCCTAAATTAGGTTTTATTTCTTACATTATTATCTTGCTCTACTTAACAGCGTTAATATAATATAATTATTCTTGGAGATCTGCTTTAAATTTATTTTTCAAACTGTATAATGTGCCGAAAATGGAATTTTGGTTTCACTTATATTTTTCAAAACTTATAAAGCGTTGGAATAATTATTATTCTGCGATATCTATCTAATAAAACTATGAATAAAAATACAATTGAAAAATCGTATTTTTGTAATTTGTTTCGACACATTCCAAGAAATAAATGTACAGAGTGTTTCATTGGAAAAGGGCCTAACTTTTACTGTTGATAAACGTCAAGTTGGTGGTTTCAGAGAACCTAAGTATATTAAATTGGTCCTCTACACTTTATAACAGATACAAGGTGTTTGATCAATTCAGCCTATTTTTTTTATCTCATAATTTCCAAATTTCTTCGTCACAACTTTCATGTATTATAAACTTGAACGGACAAATTTTGATAGTAGAATTGTCTGCAGGAAGCTAAAAAGCAAAATTTTTATGCTCTTTCTAATTATAAAGAGCAATTTTATTATAGTGTGTTGAATTAAGAAACACAAGTTAAGCTAGATCTGAGTAATCTTTTTAGTGATACCTCCTTTTATAGGTAAGTATCAAGCTCTGAACAGTTCTAAAATTAGCACAGTCCCATCATTTGATATATTAGTACCATTTAGCCATTCTAATGAGAATACAAATTTATATTATCGAGTTATCGACAGAAAATAAACAATGTGTATCTATACATGTTTATAATTTCGTAAACAGATCTAATTTTGTTTGAATTCTAGGATCTCTACAAGATACCTTAAAGTATGAATATAATAAACAAAAAAAAATTTGGAAGAGTGAGACTAAACCGAAGAAAAACATAAAATCCAAAGAAAATATTGAGTAAGTACAGTATAGTAGTTTAATTATACAAGAACACTTTTTTTAAGTGTAGCAGTAAACATCAAAAAATTCCCGAGACAATTTCTTTTTTTTGGAAAAATTTCTTTTTAAATCATATTCGCACTAAAACAAATAAAATTCTGGTAATTTCATTTTATCTTAGTTCATTCCAAATCAATAAAATACGCCAATATAGCTCTTTTAGGTATGTTTCTTTGGAAAAAAGAATATTCACAATTACCTCATTGTGACCTATTTTAAATGTACCTATATTATTTAGGTATATTATAGATTATTTTTTTTCCTAGTTTAACCGTATCAGCAAAAGAAGTAGAGTTTGTTAAACTCATTTACTCCCAAGCCTTGAACTCAGAGGATAAGTATAGAATACTGGAAGCTAGAGATAAACTAATAAAACTAAAATTAAAAAGGAATCCACCAGTAAAAGCTTCCGCAACTGTTGGAACCTGCCCAGATATGTGTCCAGAAAAAGAGCGATTGTTTAGAGAAATTAAACACCAGGTACATTTTTTTCTAATTGTATTTTTCAATTGAAGCATACAAATTATTTTAATGTATAGCTTGTTTATAATTAATTATTCCTTTTGATTCGATCTATGGATGTCACATTCAATTTCAGTATCTATGTCTCACTGTGTCCATACTAGCTATATACTTTGGCAAGTTCATCTGAAGCCGTAAAAGGAATGCAGTCGAAAACATTCGATATTGCCACGTTTAACTATGAAAAAGCTAAAGTGCTAAGTATGTAGTGATAATAATTAGAAAAGGGATTTTTTATTATTAACAATATGATTAAACGTTAATTCTTTAATGTGCTTGCTTCCTTGGATTTTTTCTATTAACATTATTTTTCCAATTTATGAATATTAAAAGATGAGCACTTTTCCAAATTTGTTACGGGCTTCTTGAAGCTCTGGCAGCGTTGTACCCCTCGGTTCATACGAGCCATGGTTTGTTTTGAAACCTTCGGTGAACCAGACGATGTCACCAACGGATTGGTGGTGCTGAATGATGGACTGTTGCCCACCTTCGTGAGGGGTGACGGGGGTTCATCATTTATTGACATAACAGCGTGTGATGAATGGCTGGGGGAAAGAGTGAGTAATTGGAGGGTACTGGAGGATGAGGAACGCTTGAGATTACATAGGTTTACTATAAGAGGAGAGAGAAAGGAATTGATGGAAGAGTGGGGATGGAAGTGGACGAAGGCCGAGGCAGAAAGAATAAGAAAGAAAGTAGGGGAAGAGATAGGAAGGGGACTTGGGCATGATGTAGAAAAACTATATGATGTGATACAGGGCTGCAGGAGAGAAGGGAAAAGGGGTAATAGGCGCAAGTGGAGGGCTAATTACTGGTAGAATGAGGAAATACTACTACTACGCCACTTATCTCCATCCATTCCTCCTCGCCCCTCAACATAATCTCCACCATATTTTCCCAATACACCGCCTCTCCCAGTTTATTTTCTAATCAATGAATATGTTCTTCGGTCTCATGATATCCAAACTCGTGTGAAATATTGGTTTATCCAGTATTGTTCCAGTTGTATCCGTGTTTGCTCGAATATTGTTCAGAGACCTCCCGCTTTTAGCCGAAGAATTGCTATAATCGGGTCGATGATGACAATTAGCTCTAACATAAAGCTGCAATCGGTCACATGTCAAAAACTTTTTTTTTGTATACAGTGAATTTTAAATTGATCGAAAAATCATAGGAGCGCTTTTTTGTAAAATGTTGAATTTCTTTTAATTCGATTATAAAATAGGAAATTTATACTCAGGTGGCTTGGTATGAACAAGATGACAACGGGAAAAGTATGAATCATGCTAAAGCAGTTAAACAATATTCCAGAAGCTCTGCCGACCAAGAAGCGCCGCTACCACACGAATTAAGACCAGTTGCTGTGCTTCAAATGACTATGGGATATCTACTGCACAATATTGTCGATCTATGCGATAAGGATGAGGTGAATATATGTTTATTTTTTTAATCATAATCATCATATTTGATTCTCATTCATTTTCATCCCGTTCCTCTCCCTCACCACTGTCATCACCCTTGTCCCTTCCCCAATCAATTCCTCTATTTTCTTTCTCACCACTTCATCTTCAATCAACGAATCTATCCCCACCATCTTAATGGTTTTTGTTCCCCTTCCCGCTTCCACCGCCCTAGCTCCTGTTACCGTTTCCACATCCCTCAGAATTCTCCTGACCTCAACCCCTTTCTTTGACCTTATAACCACCTCCCTGTTCCTTGAGACTCTAAATCTATCTATTCACTTTCCTTTCCATCTTAATCCTTTCTATCCCCTCCTGATTGACTTCTCCAATATCCTTCAGGATTACCGCCTCATCCCTGTCCTCCTTTTCCCTATCTGTATAAATTGCCACTATCTGCTCTCACCTACGCGATCATCTTCCTCAGCACCTCCATCTCCACATGCTCAAGCCTGTGTAGCCCAACGCTGACTTTACTCCCCTCTTCCTCAAACAGTCGACTCATCATATCAAACACCTTCCTCTCATCCCTACAATCACCCTCCATCCGACAGATCAACTCCTCCACGTTCACCCTAGTACCTTTTCTTTCCGTAGTGCGAACCTCCTTAACCCACTCCAGTTCCTCTCCTTTTTCTCCTAGCATCTGGTACCTATCCCCAAACATCTTCTGCATCCCCCTCTCCATTTCACTGTCTTCCTTAATCACCCATACCACTTTTATCTTTTCATCCCCTATCATTGAATTTTCCACCTTCACCTCTATTCCTTTCCTCTTTTCATCCTCCCAGTCCTTATCTCTAATCTCCTTCCATCCATCCCAGTTTCTTTTCCCCTCCTCCCATCGTGTTTTATTCTCTCCTTCCTACCTTCCTCTCTCCTCAACCTCTCTAATTCCCTGACCCGCTCCTCTGCCACCGACTTCTGCTCTTCCAGCCTTTTCACCCCCTTCTCCAGTTGCCTTACCATCTCCTTCAATCTCTCTACACTCTCCCTCTTTTCCACTTCCTTTCTCTTTCTGTTTCCCCATCTGCTCCTTATTCTCCAGAGGCAATACCTCCTTACTTTTCACCCCAATATCGCTCCACTCACTTGTCTCTCCCGCCTTATCAGATGTTCGTTTTCCCAAACATTCCATTTTCTTCTCTCTCTTCCTCCACTGCTTCCTGTTCCACTTTCCTTGCATATTCCATACTACATCCCACGAGTAGCTAGGGAATTGAATGTCCACCACCACAGAGTCCAGCTTGTGGTAGTTAGGCTGGGTACTTCGGGAGGTCGTCAGGTATCCCGGAGGTACCGTTACTGACTGACTTTTGCGCAGCCATACATCCATTGTCACGGTTGCTAACAACGTAGATTACGGATTGTTTTATCGAGGTTTACTCCTCTAGGCTTTTTGTCACGGTTGCCTCCGAACGCAGTGGACTCCGCTGCCTACAATCACACAACATAGCTGCCTCCCCTATGCTGCTGGTTTCTTATCGAGATTTACTACTCTATTCCCTTTGATTCGCGAGCAACTATTCGGGTTCCCATATCTGAGCCTTATTTATTGCTTATCCCGATGGTTGGTCGGTCATGAGGCCCTTACAGCTCGAAGAGCACGAGTCCCTTGACCACCCACTCCATCTGGAGACACCCTATCAGCCATTGGGTCGGGTAAGACAACCCCTCTAGGGAGACTTGTATGAGATATTAGGGGTGAATCACTTCCGGCCTCCCTCATCCAACCCTCCGAAGCACGGAATGTCTTGGGGGATAGAAAAGATTCTGTGCAATTATAAAACAGATAGAGAACTAAACGTAAGGCAAGTTCAAGTAGGTGATAGAAAAATATGTCGGCGGCTTTTTGATATTGGACGGCGTTCCAGGAGACCTAGTTATTGAGACACCATCGAGTTGAACATTTCAGATTTGGTAGGGAACATGAAAATTGGAGTAACGAAGAACTGATGATCGTTTCTTCCTAAACTATTTTTCTCGCAGAATAAGTTACGGTGGCGGTTCGGTAGTGGTGCGGGGTGGCATGAGTTTTGAACCTCTGGCGGACTCGGTTATAATGAATCCATAGGCAGATACGAGAAGTTTTGGAGCCACTCATTGTTCCTTTTGCACCATTCATAGAAGACGATTTAATGCTGATGCATGATAACGCCCGACAGCATGTTGCGAGGTTGAAATCCCAGTAGTAAATTGTCCTTCACTAAGCCCAGGCCAAGACCCAATTTAGCATCTTTGGGATGCTGTTGGGAGGCAAATACTATCTCATGTACTAACTTCTGCAAATTTACAGCAGCCTTTTTTTTTCGGGCCGAGATGGGAAACTCATGTTCGACTGGGTCCTTAACCAGTACCCAGACAGTGTTGGACTCATCCCCACGGAGATGCCTACCAACCAAACCCACCTCAAACTCGCCGTTACTTCCGCCTTGGAATCACTACCATAGCATACTTCAAGACGGGCGGCGGTCACTCACACACTCTCCTTCATCTTCCTCCTTCTATCACTCCCACCTCTCTCATGCCATAGCGAGTCCTTCTTTTTCCCTTATCATGCTCTCTACTACGCCACTTATCTCCATCCATTCCTCCTCGCCCCTCAACATAATCTCCACCATATTTTCCCAATACACCGCCTCTCCCAGTTTATTCTCTAACTTCTTCAAAACTTCCTCATTCTTCCAGCATCTAAACACATGTCCCACATCATCCTCCACTTCACATCTCTCGCACACTCCAGTTTCTCTTTTCCCAATCTTGTGGAGGTAATTCACTCTCGACCCATGCCCTGTGAGCACCTGCGTCAAGAAGTGTTCACCTCCCGGTCCACCCAATTTCTCCTGCTCCCAATCGCTCCTTTTAGCGCGCCCTCATACTCATCCCACCTTTTCTCCATTTCCTCATCCATCCATTCCTGTACTTCCTCTCTGCTCGCACCCTTCCAGCGTTTCTGTCTGGCTCTAGCCATCAAGTCCAATGGATAGGACCATGACAGCACTGCTGCTGCCAGTCCACCCACTTTCCTGTACGCCTGCACCACCCACAGAGGTATACCTCTCTGCACCCGCAGGAGTGGTCTAACCCTCGCATTCACCCCTGCTTTCTCACCCCACACTTCCGCGCCATACAGCATACTCTGCTCTACCGTCCTACCAATTATCCTCCTCTTCCATTCTCCCGGTCCTTTCACATTACCCATCAATCTTCCCAGCCACGCTGCCCTTACTTTTGCCTTCTGTGCAGCCTTCATTTACAGCATCCTAGTGACGTCAAATCGACCAGGCTTACATTCAAACTTAATTGATAGCAACCAAGACGCATTGCAAAATTCAATCTTATCCATACAGAAATGTTGGTCGGGTACATTTTTTATGATTATGTTGGTATAATATTTTCCGGTGTTGATTTTAAGAAAGTCAACTTTGCAGGTACATCTCGGAGAATGGTTTCATTTTTTATGGGATAGGATGCGAGGTATCAGAAAGGATATAACACAACAAGAGCTATGTAGTCAAGGAGCGGTGGAATTGGTCGAGCAATGTTCTCGTTTCCACATACATTGTTCTGCAAGATTAGTCGCCGAAGATGCATCCGTGTTTGACCAAAAGATTAATACGGAAAATTTGACTAAATGTTTACAAACCTTGAAGTATATGTATCACGATTTGGCGTTAAAAGGAGAAACTTGTCAAAATGAAGCCGAATTTCGAGCCTATGTCATCTTGTTGAATTTAAATGATGGCAACTTCATGTGGGAGGTAATAATACTTTTAACTATATGCTTAATTTGATACAGGGTGTTTCATTGGGAAAGGGCTGTAGATGGGGATCACTTTGGTACTTCCAATAATGTTTCATCTGCACTTCATAATCGAGAAGGTGTTTTATAAATTTATCCTATTTCTATCGAACCTCATAACTTCCGAGTTACCCTGGATATTATTTTGAAATTTGGTACACGTAATAACAATAACCTAGAAACTCCATCAAAAGCATCTCCAAAAAGATAATGCAGTTCCGGCTCAACAAAAAATTTCAAAACTAGTCTTTACTAAAAACAATACCCTGTATATAGATTTTTTTTTTAATTGCAAAGAGTTTAAAAAATGGAATCAACTTATTTCCTTTTATTTCTTTTCATATGGTGATTTTGTCTAAAGATTAGAAACAATTCCAGGACTAGAAATTACCTACGTAAAATTCCTGGGAAATATGAAAAATCTACCTAACATCAAATTTTCTCTTTCTTTCTCCCATTTTTTTGGTCCCAAGAGCTGGACCCCAATTCTTGACCGTTCGCATCACTCAAGGCTACTCGCTTTCTAACGCATTCGTTAAAATACTATTATTGTTGAGCTCTCTCTGCTTTGCGCGTTCGCTTGATAGTGTTTAGTCGAGCGGATAAAGCACAAAAAAGGCTCAAAGTTCGGAATTTTTTCCCTAAAGACGGATCGGAATGAGGTTTTTTGCATTCGCTTCGGAAAATTATTTGTAAAAAATGTACCTACTTTGTTCCCATTACAAATCGGGAATTGCATCGCTGCAGTCAAACATGCATGCCAAAAATGCATCGAATGTAAAAACTCTGTAAATAAGAGTCAGAACTGGCTCAAATCGGTTACCCGGGGGTTTTCGAGTTCGCTGATCACGATTATGATGTTGAAAT
>CAJUYH010006674.1:0-19494 GCA_910591685.1 Galerucella tenella | reverse complement strand
GGGGGGGTAAAAACTTTGTGACTTTACATGTTAAAATTCAAAGTACTAAAACGCAAAAGTTATATGTGAATGAAAAAATCTAAATTTTTCGATCTGGATCTATATTTTTAATACTTTAGCACTCTCGCTATGAGATTATGTTGAATTTATGAAAGATTATTTAATAAAAATATGTAAAAAATTACTGTTTTCTTTTGATTATTTTTAAATAAATGCATAAAATTGAAAAATGTGTGAAGTCACATCAGGGGGGAGGGTTTCTAAAAATGTGATAACCTGTGACAAGGACGGGGTGAGGGGTTAAAAAGTCCTAAAATTCGTGTGACGTAATTTATGGATGACCCCTAATATATTTTTCCATTTTCATGTTTTGAGCCAAAAAGTTCATTTCTAGCAGTTATTCAATAAGGATTTTATTTTATACTTTATGATTTTGAACCCATAAGGACTACACCGTCTTGGTCTTCCTATTAACAGCTTCCCAGTAGGTTATCATTGAGTCATCCGGACATTATAAGATGTTATTCGGTTTCATACCTTGTTTATAAGCACTTAGGACATTTTAAAAATGTATAAGATTGTGAGGATCGTGATTGTCAATAAATATAATCATTGATACCAACAGCTTAATGTACTTGTACATTTTTGCTTTTCAATGTAGCCACTCAAATGTATTCTAATAATCAATTTATATCTTCTCTTTAAAATATTATTTTCTATTAACTGTGTATTATAATCAAAAGTGTATATACATTGCCTTCAAATCCAATAACAATACATTTTCAACTTCAATTACAAAACGTCAAATGTTGAAGACTAGTCAGTAAATCATCATTTGAAAATTTATTATCCAATCTAGCACTGGTCATTCTTCAACAAATGTTGGCACTTTATAACATTTACCTGCAGATTAACACTACATATAAAAACTAATAAATTTGAAGCATCTATGGGAGTCGTATATTCGCGTTTGTAGTTGCTTCTTTTAAATTGACGCGAAATCGACCATATTTTACAGAAAACCATTTGAAGTAACAATCATATTTGTCTTCAAAAGTAGAATTCGAATAAAGATAAGATTTAAAATACTCGGTGTCTCATTATATTTTGACTGTTTTCAGGAGCTTATATCTTCGAAACGGCTCTAGATAATAAGATGCGGTTTCCACAGTTAGGTTTGAAATTACCGTGTGTTTTGTTGTTACACATTTATATAAATGGCGTACTTCCGGTTTACCCGCTGGAAAAGTGGCGTATTTTCAGAATACAGTAGATGTAATTTTTCAAATAGAACACCCTGTATATTTAGCAATTTCTTGAAAGACGCATATTTTTACTTTTTATCGGTACCTTGAAGTTTAAAATTAGTGCAAAGAAAGCGAAGTTAGATAACTTTAACTGGGATACTGTAATGATCCAGATATCTTATTAATAAATAATAATCAAGGAGGCGTTAAAATGTCACATCACAAAAATATTGCGATCATTGACAGAACGTCACATTGTGTTAGAACCAGTTAGAACAAGATGGTATTTTGAACCAAAATGTTTACTTTCAACAAGACGGGGCTCCACACCATTATTCCAACATAGCAAGATAATCTGTTAACCAACAATTGGATTGGTAGGACTGGTCCAATAGAATGGCCTCCAAATTCTCCAAACCTGACTGTTCCAGATTTTTTTGTATGGAGATTTGTGAAAGATATTGTCTAGAACTCGATGCCTGCTACTATTGAGGAATTAAAAAATTACATACGGCAGGTTATGGAAAATATTCCTCTTGAAATGCTGACAGCAGCATTTGACAACTTGGTTCGATTCCACAAATGTATAGACCAAGAAGGAAGACACATCGAACATTTGTTTTAGAGTGCCCTAAAACATGTTCCTATTTGTTTTTTACAGTTCACTTTAGCTAATAAAGTTCCAGCTTTATATCTAAATCATTACAGTATCCTAGTTAAAGTTATCTAACTTCGCTTTCTGTGCACCGATTTTGAACTTTAAAATACCGTTATAAAGTAAAAATATGCGTCTTTCAAGAAATTGCTAAATATACAGGGTGTCCCATTAAAAAAATTACATTTACTGTATTCTGAAAATACGCCACTTTTCTAGCGGGTAAACCGGAAGTAGGCTATTTATATAAATGTGTCACAACAAAACTTACGGTAATTTTAAACCTAACTGTGGAAACCGCATCTTATTATCGAGAACCGTTTCGAAGATATAAGCTCTTAAAAACAGTCAGAATATAATGAGACACCCTGTATGTTCTTGCAGCTGAACTCGCAACCAGGGGGTCTATTCTAAGCAGAATTGTATAAATTTTAATTGGCAAAAGTACAATCTCGACAAGCAATGTCACTGTTTAAGAAAAGATCATTCCTGAAAAATGGAAGAAAATTTGCAATTTGCAAAACTCTACCTTCTACCCAACACAGTGTATTTTGATTGTAAGTAGTGCTGATTATCATTGTTTTATTTCTCTCACCCTATCTTCTGTAATGAATTGACGACAAAAAAAGTTGGAGTACTTGCCTGTCTAAGTACTAACCGCGTTCGACACTGCTTCCCTGTATTTATCGCATCAGAGTACAGTACTGGGTCGCCCAGACAAATTACTAAAAACAGTAATTAGTCAATTTATCTTAATACTAACCCCTAAGTAGTTTTAGCAGTCCCGAATAGGGAGCCTCTTGGCGGATATAACTAATTTATTGAAGTGTAAAAACATTATGATTATGATGACCTTAGGCTAAGAACTAATGTGTTCTAGTCTAGTAAGTTAATGCCTTTAGAAACCACAAAAGCGGAAAATAACCAAATCGAATAAATTTTGATGAGCCTGGTACCTTTGTCCAGAAACTCGATTCATGATTAGTAAGCATAAAATAATATGCACATATTGTCTTGTCATTGTTTACTCCTTTTAAAGTATTACTGGTATAACGTGTGCCTTTATAATTAGATGCTGATAAGGTATGCCCTGGTATTTAAGTAAATTATTTAATATAATTAACATCGCTAATTTATTATTATTATTACGTGACTCTTATACAGATTGTCCTACTTCAATACGTAAAAGGATTATCAAATAAGTATTCATTATTTTGTTTTCGATGGAAATTAAAAGAAATCCTGATAACGTTGAAAATTGAAATATTAAAAAATCCCATCAAAAACAACTTATTATAAATAGTTTATTGAATAAACTCAGATTATATGGCTATCCAACTAGATATAGGGAAAGTGCTGCCGTAATACCCTTAATGAAAAAAGCTATAGGTAAAAAAAGTTTCACATACCTGGCTCCAAAGTTATATAATCAATTACCTTCTGATTTGAAAAAAATTAACTCTTCAAATTTATTCAAAAAAAAAAATAAAAAAATGGATCCAATCTTATCCGGCTGCTACAATGCAAAATTTTATTTCTTCGCGAAATGAAAGTTATTATAGTCTGTCAATCTTATCGTGATTTATAAAACTTAAAAAAAAAACTTTTTGTATTTTTAATATTTTATCTGATGTTACTTACATTTGTATTGTCGTTTTATATTCTATATGTTATATCTTATATTTCAATTTTTTTTCAATGTTCTCATATATACTTAAGACTTGTTTTAGTAACTGATTGCTTTTAATTTTAATTTTTGTACATCCATTCTTCATAATAAATGAACTACCGCATTCACGCACAAGCATGGCTTTTGTGAATGTACTCTCCTTTTGCGATGAAAATGGACTACTTATTTACTAAACTTATTTTTATATGCTTGTATCTTTTTAAATACAAATTGTAATTATTGTAACTATAACTGAGGCAAATAAATTATTATTATTATTATTATTATATGTCTGCCATTTTTAATCCAGTTAAAATATCTCTTTAAAAAAACTAAGTGCCTTGGGCTCGCTCTCTGGACGAAGCTGCCAAAATGACAGGTGATTTTATATATCGGGAATAAATAGGTTTTCTCACTGAAAATCTACTAGAATAAAAATAAGAATATAACTAGTTGTAGACATTTTTTAAGATTACTTGGGGTTGATGATTACTTACCTGTAGATGTAGATTTTAATTGTTATGTATTTTGCCATTTTTTATATATTTTTTGAACCTTAGTAGGCATTTAACCTTAAATACCAATCAAAAGTATTTAATTCAATATTTTCACATTGAAGATTATCAAATACTACAACAAAATTAAGTTAATTCATTATTTCCTTTTGATGCAAACAATGAACAGTTAAAAGCTAATAGAGCGCAACTTACTTGTTTAATTAATTTGTTGTTGATAATATAACATGAATAACGGTGCTATAATAAAATGCGGACCTGTTAATACGTTTAAAATACACTTCATTCATTTGTTGGATGTGTAATGTCAGGGGTAGTCATATGGGTTTCGAAAGACCGTGCATTTAAATTATGTTGATTTGTAGTACCTGCGATGGATGTGAATTGGCAAGGACACGGCATTCAGCATTCATTGGCGGATATGAAGGGGAGGTCATGGTCTTGTCAGATGACTAAAAACAACAAACGAACAAAACTGAAAAAGTCAATAGAAACAGATATTGTAATTTTATAACATGTAAACATTGAATAGATGACATTGGAAACATCACTGAAGTATATACATATAACAGTTTTACGAGAAATAATATCCGAAATAATAATTGAAAATAGATGAATACGTCAAATTGATATTTCGGAAATAACAAGAATAAACTGTTTATCACAGAGTTAAAGTGAAAAATATAAATAACAAGTGTAACATTATGAAAATGAACAATAATCTCTGTAAAAGGAAATAGAGAACAACAAGAAGAATGCTGAGCCTGCTGATCAAAGCGCTATCCCTTTTTCAAGAATATAATATATATTCTGCTGGTATATATGAACCAAATACATAATAGTTATATTCAGTAACTATAATTCAATTGAAAGAGGAACATAAAATTAACAATTAAGATAAAAAGGAAACAACATAGCCGATAGATATGAAAAAAAATGTTCATCTATTATATGTTGACTCAGGAACTTAGTAGAAGTAAGGGGGCACAACAGATCTTTTAGGTGTTGGTGGGGGTGGTACATAAGTACATACATATTCAGTTATAAGAACATACCTACATATTCAGTTATGTCAAATAAACAAGCGACCATTGGCAATGAAATTCTTTGTGCGCGAGCAGTATGGGCTTTTCAGAAATCCGTACAGTAAATAACTGTTTCAGATTCATAAGCGTAGATACAAGATCAATTATCAATGCAGTATTTGCAGCATGGTGACTGTGTTTTTCGAGGTTAAAATAGCTGAATAAATTTTTAAATGCATAGTTATACATATAGTTAGCCTTTATCTAAAAATAAATCTATTATAGATGGATATCCTAAGTAGTTCTTTCGGATGTCTTCTCAGTCTTACTCTTATCTGGTACTCTTGGAAGCAACAGGGTGTTAATTTGAAATTAAATTTACTGCTCTTTCTGCGATAATAACAAAAGTATCTATTGGGTAATTTAGAATGAATACCCCTGTAGAATATTGACAGTTATTTAATCAAAAGAGAAAACGATTGGAAGGAAGTTTATCAACTGGTGTGAAATTAGATGTTTAATGTGAGATCGAATATGCCAAAGTTGACTGTGGGTTGCGTTTTTATATTACCACCCTGTACACAAGACGTTCAAGTTTCCAACATAGTTTGCATAATATACAATAATTATTTTTATGAACAATTTTTTTGCAAAAACAGTAGATTTCGTGATTGTTTCGTATTGACGGCTTGCATATAAGTATAGTGTTTTGTCAAACAAAGAAAGAAAAGCCAGAAAAAAAGAGGAAAAAAACATGCGTGTATGCGATTCAATTGATGGTTACTAGTGGTCATATGTACTTTTTTATAACTGGCATGATAATTCAGTATTATTGTACAACAACTATTGCAATGTATCTACAACAGGTGCAATGTTTTTTGCTACATATTGTATATTGTACCATTGGAACAGAATTACTAGCATTTATCTGCATACAATACGTATGTGTGATAGTGAACAACTCACGATACGAAGATTGTTATTGTATAAAGTACTGAATTTCTTTAAGATCAACCTGAAACATTATTCTGCTGTTATTATTTTTACTGTTCATAGTGTAATTTTCTGCACACTGTAGGTACCTACCTTGCAGGTTGCAGCTGAACGACTTTTAGTAAACTGTTAAGAAGACACAACTTAGACCTCCTTACTAAATGGAAAAACCTACAATCGCATATTGGGTGAAATTTGTTGAAGATATTTATCAACTTATAATTCGATTACTATAAGGGATTCCAAATAAAACAAAATATTCAAGCTTTATTGGCAAGTAGATACTTATTGAAAATAAACTTATGATACTGCTATGTAATGTTCAAGGCTTTTGGACTGTCCAAACGTTTTTCTATTGCCAATGATGCAATTGAAGGTTTGTGTTTAATAAACCCTACAAAATACGAATAAAACAACACAGAGTCAGATGAAGCAAATGCAATATGCATATATACAGATGGCTCAAAAACGAAAGAAGGCTCAGGATGTGGAGTTCACTCGAGAGCAGTAAGTCCAAGGATTAGGTGGGGAATGGGAAAAAATACTAGCATGGTTCAAAAAGAGCTGGCTGGTATCTCAATTGTCGCAAAACAACTAACCAGAAAAGGAATTTCTGGCAAAAACATAACAATCTGCATTGACAGTATACAAGCCCTATTAGCCATGAACAGACAACGTGTTATATCGGGGCTAGTATTAGAGTGCCACCAAGATTTAGCTAATGCCTCGGCAGATAACAATATCATCCTGAGGTGGGTTAAAGGGCACGACAGGAGTAGAGGTAATCGCATTGCCGATTCTTTAGACAGGGAAGCGGCTGGACTAAAAATTTTAGGACCCAGTGACACCTACGGTCTGACGACTTCGACAATTGCGGAACTAACCAAACGTTACACCCATGCTCAATCCCTTAAGAGATGGGATGGAATCAAAGGATGCAGTCTTGCCAGGATCACCCTGGGCAACCCTGGGAAGCTGGCGTCGAAGAAATATTTGGCGATAACCAGGAAAAGCCTACGTTTAACAGTAGGATTTTTGACTGGCCACTGCCAACTAAGGAAACACCTCCATACTATGGGGCTTGTGGACACACCTCTATGCAGGGTGGTTGAACAGGAAGATGAAACTGTCAAGCATGCCTTATACGAGTGTCCGGAGTTATCGTCAATAAGAGAGTGTGTGTTCGGTGAATCTTGGCCTACACCTGCCGATATAAAGGAGATATCCCCTAGTGACCTGTCCACCTTCCTGGGAAGGATAGGATGGACGATGACTTGGGAGGACAACGTCTCGGGAGGATGTACAATGGGTTACATGTGGCATAAGTGCTGTGAGCCTACACGCACCCTTTACTTACTTACTTTACAGATACCTTCTTCCATTGTTCTGTACAGACCTACATTAGCTCAGGTGAATTTATGAAAGTTTTAAAAAATATTTAGATAGATTATTCTGTGATAATATTTTAAATTACCGTTTTGCATTACTGCAAGAGACGTCAGATTATTGACGAAATGGTAATCACAATGTAGTTTTGATTTATGGATAAAATTTTAATCAAAACTCAATAAATCAACTAACGGCTCTTTTTTGTTATTTCATGCATGATGTTATAGACTATGAGTAAATTTTAAACTGTTTGCATAGATGGAAGAATCATCAATTAAAATATCATGTGTGTGGTTGCATATCAACGAAATGCTCGTATACATCTGCGTGAGGGTTTCTAATGAGCGCCCATGAATTAGTAATTAGCAAGTGAACACAGAATTGTCACATTCTGCAATTCTTCAATTTAACGTATATTAGATAAAAAGCAATATTTTCATTGGATAACAAAAGAATTTAATATTATTTAAATATATTATTGCATGTTTAAAAAGAAAAAAAAATTGTACATTCTGTGATTTCGATCGAGATTTCTACATGGACCTGACATTTTATGATGATCAACATAATCGACAATTCGGACTTCTTTTATTTAGGTTCATCGTTTTCGGTTACAATAGTTATATTTTATTGAAGAGGTGTGTCCACTAGCCCCATAGTATGGAGGTGTTTTCTTAGTTGACAGTGGCCAGTCAGAAAACCTACTGTTAAATGTAGGTTTTTCCTGGTGATCGCCAAATATTTTACGACGCCAGCTTCCCAGGGTCGCACAAAGTGATCCTGGCAAGACTACATCCTTTGATTCCATCCCATCTTTTAAATTATTGAGCATGGGTGTAACGTTTGGCTAGTTTCGCAATTGTCTAAGTCGTCAGGTCGTAGGTGTCACTGGGTCCTAAAATTTTTAGTCCAGCCGCTTCCCTGGCTAAAGAATTGGCAATGCGATTACCTTACTCATGTCGTGCCCTTTAACCCATATCAGGATAATATTGTTATCTGCAGAGGCGTTAGCTAAATCTTGGTGGTACTCTAGTACTAGCCCTGATATAACACGTTGTCTGTTTAAAGCTAATAGGGCTTGTCTACTACTGTCAGTGCTGTCTTACGTTATGGGTGTGAGTAAAAAAATTTTTCATACCTAAGATTTTTGTGACATTTTGTATCACTAACTCGCACACAAACAAACATTTCGATGTATCCGATCTGTTGTCTCTAAATAATATCAACGACGAAGCCAAATTTTTGCCACTGTTTCAACGATTGGCATTGAAAAATTTTGATCACATATCCGACTTTAAAGTTATGCCTTACGATTATTATTTCTCGTCTGTGCAAACTCAACCTCACTGGTCTGTACTTTGCAACGAAAAGTCAGACAGTATTGAGGCAGAACGGAAAACAGAGTATTTATGTGTTGAGAAAGATGATCAAACAGAAGATTATAGAGTAAATCGAAAAGAATTATGTGGCTGAAGAAATGGGAAAGGGAGTTGTTATAGATTATAACACAAATAGAATTGTTATTCAATCTCTTTTGGAGGCGGTAGAAAATCCTTGGACTGAAAAGTATTCTGATTATAAATTTTTTTATCAATATGCTTTATGGTCAAATGAGAGAGTTGAATTCTTATTTGAATAAATAGATGTGGCCTTTTTTACCTATCGTTTTTGTACAAGTCAACTTTTTTTGCATTTTAGAAGTGAAAAATCTTACGTAAGAGAGTAGGGGACGTTTATAAAATTTTACGGTATCTTAAGTTGAGATAAGAGGGTTGAAAAATCAGGGAAAATTGTCTCACGTAATTTGGATACGGCCCCTAAAAAACATATGTCATTATAAAGTTGCTTATTTAACTTTAATACACGCAAATTAAATAGAGACAAAATTTTTCTCTCACTGAAAAATTTATGCTCGTTTATGCTGGTGCCTTACATCTTTTCTATTTTTTGTCCATTTTTTGTCCAGCTAACTCATTAGAAACTAAGCTATTCTTCTTGTGCTCCTTGCTTATTTCATAACACTTGGCATATCCAAAACATTTTATGAATAAAATGTTTTCTCTCATGGTTAACTACGACCATGAATGATATTTAATCGAGATACAAAAAACTTGTTGCATTAACATTTATAATCTATTGACTGGAGTATAAGCATCTTTGACTAACAAATTGGGATTAATATATGGAGATTAGTGTTTTATTCGTATTTCAAAGTGATCTACTTAAATTTATTTCCTTAAACATAGGTAATGATGTAATTAATATTCTAGAGTATCAATAAATGTTGCCAATCCGGGTCTGGGCATCTGAACTCGTATTCTAAATAAAACACGTGGCCGCATATTACACTGCTACTTGCCCCTTCATTACCTCTACATTGTAAAAAAGACAGTTTGCAGGAGGATTCGACCAAATTTACGACCAGCATTATGTATATATTATTCGAAAAGCATAAATTAAGTAGCTCTTTAATAATAAACACACTAAGGGTGACTGTATAATATGCATGAAGGAAATACTTAACTTGTTGATAAATGTAAAATGTTTTAAAAATATGTTTTATTATTCATGAGATGAGGGAAGCAGGTAGTTTTTGTTACATATTATTGGATGAGGGAAATTTATTTTTCTTTAATAGTAATATCATAAGGGTGCCTCCGTGAAATATTTAAATATATTTTTCTCATTATTTATTTTCGCCACATAAACGCATTTGTTTACGTTCATTTTAACATAAGCCACTTCAGGTTAATTTTGTTGCAGCCAAAATTGTGGCATGGGTCTTTCAAAGCAATTTTTTAAGGAATAGACCAATAAGGGTTCAGTAAACATCACTCCAGTCGTTCCTCTAACCTCTCAGCTTAATAATTTCCATTTTCCAATGAAACAGCCTGTGTACGTTGTCTCTGTATTGGTGCAATTATAGATCTTAGTTTAATTTCCATTATATTGCTACTTGATTTATAGCCTATAGTAAATACGATGTAAATATCATTTTCTCTAATCTATAATTTTGTATTGGTAGATGGTATTCTATTGTATTCTAATAACAGAAAAATGTTAAGCGTATCTACTCCTAAATGCTGCAGAACAATTAAAACGACTCAATTGTGTTATTTTTGAAATAGCTATCACTTTTTACTTTCACTTTAATCAGTAAATCAAACAATAGGCACTAAATTAAAGGTACCGTGTTTTATTGAACAATTACGTCGACCAATACAGAGCTGTAAGTACTAAACCGTGAATTTTCAAACATAATAAACTGAAGTAAAGAGCAATAAATCCAGTTATTTTACAAATTGATCCCAACGCCTCAACATGAAAAATAATCTATCACAATAAACGGCTGTTGTTAATTTTTTCAACTCAAAATAGGGTCAATTCTATAAGAAGTGGTTAAAAATTAACGGTACGCCGTTAAATTTGACAAAGTTTATGCTATTATAAATGTTTTAATCTATACATAGTCAAGATTATGATTCAAATTTTAACATGTATGGTATCCAATAAAGAGTTTTCCGTTAATACTTTAAAACTTAATATGCATACAGACTAGCAAAAATGGGTTAGAAGATTGTTTTTAACTGTGCGTTAAAATTTAACATTTGCTTACAGAATTGCACCTAATAGCCAGTGATATTCGTCCATTTAACAGTCCTGAATTTCTCTTGACATTACTGGGTGATCATTTGAATTCGAAACTTGGAAACCGATTAAGATTTCGAGAAGCAGATTCGACTGAACCGTTTCAGAAATTAAAAATTTTCACGCTGTTACCAATTTAAAATTTTTTCCCTAGACTCCAGGAAAAAACTTGAGTTTTTTGGAGATCAATAACTTATACACTTTGAATTAAACACCCTGTATATTTTTGTACCGTCTGATAGGCTGAAGCTTCTACTTTTGGAACTTTAGTTTTTTACGTCAGGTTATGTTTGAGCGACTGGGGGTCGCGACGCAAAAGATCTGACCGTTACGTTGCTTCGTTATGTGCCTTGCTTGCGTGCGTGTGCTCTCTCCTGAGTCTCTCTCTCGTTTACGAAGCAGCGATTCATATGCTTCGGCCGGGAATCGAACCCGGGCCGCCCGCGTGGAAGGCGAGCATTCTACCACTGAATCGATGCTATATTAAAATTCTATGCAAAGCCGGTATTCGCAGTGCTGGTGATCTACTTGAATTTGTTCGGATACATTTTTACTATTATTGCCATAATTTTTTTTACGCGATTGATCTTTTTTGTTTATTTACAACATCGGTTGTCAGGACGGTAGGTTGTGTTTACTGGTTTCCAAGTTTAACACGTCGGTAGGTGATTTACTTACCGTTCAGACGTCGAGTAGTAATAAATAAAAACGATTTCACCAAAATGCAAAATATATTTTAAACTGATCGAGAAGTATAAATGTCACTTTTGACATTTCGTTCATTTCGAAGAAATTTATATTATTTTATTCGGAATTTATTTCAATACGATCGCGCAAAAAATGGTATAAGCATTAATTACAATACAATAGGTAATTACAACGTTTGCATGTAGATTCCTCTCGTAAAATTGGACAAAATGATATGAGGATTAAGGGGTCTAGCACATTTACTTTTCGAAATACAGGGTGTTGTAATTTTGATAACTTGAATGTTTCAATTCGATAACTTTAAAATGGATGGATAAATTGATTTGACATTTGGCAGGTTGTTTTTGAATGTAAAAGGGCATATTTTGATAGGAATAGTAGTTTGTGCAACTAGTGTGGATATGATGGCCATATCGCACGAGGACGAAGTTTGAGCATGACGCCGTAGGCGGAGTGCTCAATCGTTCAAGTGCGATATGGACAATCCACACGAGTCGAACAGCATATTTTTTCTACGACCCACTTAAGAAAAAATCTATAAAATAAAGATTTTCATAAACTGTAATATAACTTCAAATTGAAAATTTAACAATTCAATTTTATGTTTCCACTAATTTTTTTGTGGTAAACGTACAGTTCTTGAATGTCCAATTTGTATAATGCTACGGTTTCTCTTTTTAAATATACGATGCTGTTATAAGTAGATGTTGCCAGTCGGACTCCCTCATGAAGGGTACCGTATACCATTATCTATAATAATGAATATTCTGCTAAATATTTCAAACGTCTACCTGTTGTCGTTATTAATATCAAGCAGAATAATTATTTAAAAATAAAATTAACAATAAAAAAAAACTTCTTCACGGGGAATCGAACCAGGGTCTACCGCCTGAGAGTCTGGTTTGCTTACTACTCGACCACCGAGGAATATGCAAATTGTCTATCTATAACGTCAGATGTATTACATAATTTTTGCTTAAAGGGAACTAAAGTTCCTACCGTGTGTCCCCCGCGACACGTTCTACCTTTTTTAAAAATATATGGTCTTATGGCAATTTAAGGTGTTCTTAAGGAGCAGATTACCTTTAAAAGTGCCACGTACTAGGCACTTAAGTTTTGATATAGCCTTTAAAATCGCTAGCATGTGACACATTCATCTAACTTTCACTTGTAGAAGCTTGCAGCGCCAGGAGATCTGCCTCTTTATTACCACGAATACCAACATGGGATGGAGTCCATATAAACCCAATTTTTAGATTTAGTTTTTTTATATTATCAAGTTCTGTTTTAATGAGATTGTTGGTACAATAGTGAGAATTGGCTAGAGATGATTGGGATTTTAAATGCAGCTCCTACTCCGTCATCTGATTTGGAGGCATCCGTGTAAATTAAATGGCAGCTTTTTTATCTATTAAGCTCATGCTGGAAGGATTTTTTAATTAATGCGCTCCTGTTTTGTTAAACGTTGCGAGGTTTGTATTTATGGTTGGAATGTGACTTAGCCAAGGTGGTGGGATTTGATTATTTGTGGTAAAAGTCGGGAAATTGTAATTCTAGACTACTCATGTGTTTCCGCACTCTTTCGTAGAATGGAGGGTCATGATATATCTACCTATTTGTAACTCTCCCAATATCGGTCAGTAAGAGTGTTATTACTTACATTTTCTATACTTTTTCGCGGAGAAGTGTTTCATACAAGTCCCAAAAGTGATTTAAAACGGAGAAAATTATGGATTAGGCAGGTTAGTCGCGAACTGAAATGATTTTCAATGGTTTCTACAAAATATGTATGTGCAGACCTACAGCACAGTATAGGAACGAACCAGTATGTTATCTCGTGACGTTACCTACAACGTCGTTCGGATGAGTATCTCATCCGGCGGCCAGTGCTGTGCTGCGATCCAACTAAAGTGCCAGTGGTGAATTTGCGAATCGAATTATTTATTACAGCTTATATTTTTACGGGTTTTCGGTATTATTTTTATAGTTTATAAGCATTTTTTGCAATAGATACCATTAAAAAGAAGAAAACGGGTATTGTGTGTGTAGTTCGAGGATGTAACAATAAATATTATAATTGTGATGGAAAATTATACCTTTTCCCAAAGGATTCAGAAAGGCGAGAAACTGTTAGTATAATACTTTATTATTTGATCTTCATATTACATTTATGAGCCTTAGTTTCATGCATTGATTTAATTTGTTGTTTTTGTTTCAAAGCTAAAGTTTGGCTCTAAGCATGCGACAGCCCCCACTTGATGCCAAAACTATAAACTCTATACAATAGTAGTCATCGTTTATGTGGTGGTCATTTTTAACCAGACATGATTATGCAACCTCATAAAAGAAAACTTCTTTAAAAAAAGGCTATACCAACAATATTCCTTTCATCAAATACTGCAATGCCTAAAGACTTCCAGACAAATGATCTATTGGAAAAGAATTTTGTTCGCTACTTTTGTGGTTATTTAATTGAAACATGTTCGGAAATTCATACATGCAGCGTATGTGAGACGTATTCACAAGCGTATCAGAATTTAGACGATTCGTCTTTATACTGTTACCTTAGAGCTTATAAAAATACGAATAAGGATACTTTTGGAAACTTGAATATGCCGCATGTAAATTTTGTACAATACATCTCATTATTAGAAACATTATTCCAAATGACTTCTGAGAAAGTTGCTACGGAAGATAATATTGTTGAATCACTCATTAATATCAGTCAAACAACAGAGTTGGTACATCCTTGTGTTGATTTTCCAATAAAATATTTAATAAAACTTTTCTTTAGGGTACGACTTTATTACACATTAAAATTTGTCAATAAAAACTTGCCTCCCAAGTTTGTCAAACCATCAAGCAAACAATTTATAAACTCTAAGAAGAAAATAAAAAATACAGCGCCAGATCCACCAAAAAATTCAAACTTATCCATGCTCGAACCAACCAAATCCTACATTGACGAAAACTGCCGCTGAACTTTGAAGAGCTTTCTGATCTTCTTGACAATATTGCCGGCTCTCATAACCCAGTTCCAATAATTCAAGATTACACGAATGACTTGCAATCACTAATAGATATGTTAACAAACATCCGCCCACTACTGAAAGAAAGAAGTATTAAAGTGAGAATTACAAAATTAAGAAATAAAATACTCAGAAAACTGGGTATTGACACTACTGGTACAGAAAGTGACTCTTCTTCTCAGGACTGTTGATACTTTCAAAATAATTTTTCTATTCAATATTCAATTTAAATCTATACTGCAGTGGAACATTAATGGCTACTATTGTCATCTACACTTACTACAGACTATTCTGGCAGAGCAGTCTCCAGATATTGTATGCCTTCAGGAGACCCATTTTAAAAACAGTCATTGCCATTTGTTAAAGAACTACCAACGTTTTTTCAAGAATAGAGTTGATAGAGATCACACAAGTGGAGGAGTAGTGATATATGTATCAGATTTATTGGATGCAGAAGAAATTCCAATTACCTCCAACCTTGAAGTAATTGCAGTTAAAATCTCGTTTTCTTCTACAAGAATCCTCAATGTTTGCAATTTCTACCTACCACATGGTCAAATACCATATCAAGACATTTGTGATGTTATCGACCAAATCCCCTCACCAAAATTAATACTTGTAGATTTCAATGGCCATCATATTATGTGGGGCTCTGATTATACAAACAGTAGAGGCCAAGCTATAGCAGACGTAATTGATAAATATAACCTCAACATTCTCAACAATGGGTCCAAAACACGTTTCAATACAGCAACTGGAAACTCTTCAGCAATAGACTTATCCTTCTGTGATCCAGCAATTCAAATGTTCGTTTCCTGGGAAGTTCTTCCATATCTATATGATAGTGATCACTTTCCAATTATTATAACTAATAACAACTATAGTATTAATCAAACTTCACCTGTCCTCAAGTGGAGGCTACATTCTGCAGACTGGAAAACCTTCTATCAAATCATACAAGATAAAATGCTTACATGCACTACTACAAACAATATTGATACTACTCTCGAAAAGTTCGAAACTGTAATTATTAGTGCAGCTAAAACCGCTATTGGTAAATCAAGTAAGATTTTCCATAAGAACCCAGTCCCTTGGTGGAATGAAGCATGTAATGAGGCCCTCAAAGCAAGTAAACACGCATTTAATAGATACAAAAAATATAATACCTTGGAAAATCTTATTGAATTTAAAAGATTGAGAGCTATATCAAGACATGTGATAAAAAATTCAAAAAAAGATTCCTGGAAGCAATTTGTTTCCACAATAACTAGCGCAACTTCTGTTAGTGAAGTGTGGACAAAGATTAGGAAGATTTCCGGTACGAACTCTTACCAAAAAATACATACTCTTGAATATAACGGAACTTCAGTGTCAGATAACTTGGACATTGCAAACATGCTTGCAAGCACCTATGAAAGATACTCTACGGATAATAATAATTTGAAAACTGCGACAAAATCAGCCAAAGAACATAATGAAATTGAAATTGTGGATACGAATGATCCAATAAATGCATATATTACTAGAGAAGAATTTAACGAAGCTCTTTCTAACTTAAATAATACATGCGAAGGGCCTGACGATATACCTGTGATATTTTTAAAAAAATTACCACAAAATGCGAAAGATTTTCTGTTAACTATCTATAATACTGTATGGAACGAACATGTTTTTCCAAAAAAATGGTCTGAAGCTATTATACTTCCTATACTTAAACACAACAAACCAAAAACCATCCCCGAATCGTACCGTCCCATATCTTTAACCTGCACTATGTGTAAGCTTCTCGAAAAGATAATTAATAGGCGACTGGTATGGACACTTGAAAACAGAGGAATAATAATTCCAGAACAGAGCGGATTTAGAAAAAATAGATCCACATTAGATAATTTAGTTGTTATTGAAAGCTACATTCATGAAGCCTTAGCTATGAAACAGCATTGTCTAGCGGTATTTTTCGATATTAATAGAGCTTTTGACACGGTGTGGAGACATCATATACTAAATACACTGAATGAATGGAACATAAATGGAAATATTTTATTTTTCATCAAAAATTTCCTAACCAACAGGACCTTCAGGGTGAGAGCGAATGGTTCGATTTCAGAGAGCAAGTGCCAAGTAAACGGAACACCACAAGGATCAGTACTAAGTCCAACTCTTTTTGGGATTGCTATCAACAATATCATAAAAACTGCGAAATTACCTGTCAAATCTGCGCTCTACGCCGATGATTTGGTTGTTTTCCTCAAGGGAAAAAATCTACGATCAATGGAAAGTTTCATACAAAATGTTTTAGATGATCTCGAAAGCTGGAGTAACAACAAAGGATTTACATTCAGTCCCTTAAAAACACACTGTGTAATTTTTTCCAAGACGATTGAAAATTTTCAAACAACGTTAACAATACAAGGACATCTACTCAACGTTAAAGATTGCACTAAATTTCTAGGCATGTACCTAGATTCAAAATTGAACTGGGAAAAACATATAAAAAATCTAGTTCTAGAATGTCACAGGAGGATTAATATTATGAAAATGCTTGCCAACAAAAACTGGGGAGCAGATGGGCCAACCCTAATGCTAATCTACAAGTCTATGATTAGATCTCGTCTAGACTATGGTGCTATAGTATATGACTCCACCAATGCATCCAGAATTAATCAGCTGGAAATTATACAAAATACTGCATTTCGAATTATAACTGGGGCATTCAAAACAACTCCTACAAAATCTTTACGGTGGGAACTTGGAGAACCTGAGCTAAGACTAAGACGTAAAGTCCTATGCATTAATTATGCAGTGACAACCTTTGCTAATCATTCGAATCCTGCATATGTATTCTCTAACACAAACAGGCTGTTGACTTCGTTCTCGGAAAGACCTAGACTTGAAAAACCATTTTATGAAAGAGTAAAAATATATCTAGAGCTTTTTCAAATCCCAATCCCAAATATATATGCACACACAATGGGTGCTATTGAACCTTGGCTTCTTAAACCTCCTAAAGTGATTACTTCTCTCACTAACTTCAACAAATATAGTACAAATTCAACTTTTATTAAGTCAAAGCTGCTGGAACTACTTGACAGTTATAATGGTTATCAATGCATATACACAGATGCTTCTAAGGACGTTAGAGGCGTTGGAGCTGCCGTAGTCACCTTTTCTCAAAAACTAATGTTTCATCTTCCAACTTGCACTACAATACTTTCAGCAGAACTCTACGCAATCTATCAAGCCCTCATATATATTAACAAAGACGACAGCAATAGTAATGAGTTTATTATTTTAACGGACTCACTCAGCTCCATAACTTATATACAGCAATTATACCCGAATCACCAGACTGTTATTGACATAAAATCCGAGTTGGCCAATGCTGGAAATCAAAATAAAACAGTAATTTTCATCTGGATTCCATCCCATATTGGTATCATCGGCAACGAAGAAGCAGATAAGTGTGTTCGCGACGCAATCTCCAACTGTATTGCTACGAGTGTAAATAGTGTTATTAGTGCGGATTTTAAGGTGTCTGTCAAAAACAAAATGATTGAATTTTGGCAATCGGAGGGGAATAACGATATATCTAAATTGCATGAAACTAAGCCGTTGTTTCACAAGTGGCAGTGCTCTTCCATCAGTCGGTCGTGTCAAGTCAAAATAACAAGAATGCGTTTAGGTCACACAAGATTTACGCACGACTACCTAATGAAAAAAGAAGAGAGCCCGATTTGCGATACATGTAATGTTATTATCACGGTAAAACACATATTGCTGGACTGTGAAAAATATGATATTCAGCGAAAAAATGCAAATTTACCATATGTACTGTCGTCCATTTTTGATAGAAAATACGAAAATAACCTATGTCAATTTCTTAAGTCTTCAAAGTTGTATAATATTCTGTAATTCATGCATCTCTACCTAATGTACCTACATTAAATGGTTTCTGTCGCTAATAACCCCCAGCGGTTGATGCGACAATAAATCGGTAAAAAAAAAAAAAAATTTTTTGAAAATTATAACAAAATGAAAATTGTAATATGGAAAAACCAATAAATATTTGGTATAGGACTATTGTTTTATTCACTCATCAGTGCACTGTTCCAGAATATTCAAGAAAAAACATTTAACACGTTCCAGTCATTTTAAAACTTATGCCACATACGCCTATGGTAAAATGAATTGAGAAGCGATCCGTTCAAGGTCATCAAAAGCTCTGGCAATTTATGAATGAAATTTATAAGAGTTATACTACTGGTTCTTCACTTTGTTTTAAAATGAATTTTTATATTTTAACTTTTTAATTATTTTACAATGTGACTATAACTAGGGCTCTTAAAGCCATTTGGATTGTATTTTCTTGAAATAATTTGCTTAATGCTTTTCCCGATTATAACATCAAGGATACATTCTCGATTAGCGTAAGTTATAAAACTGTGTAGCGAGCTGTTTTGTAAATTATGTCTTTTCTCACTTTTGTAGTTCCCTTAAGATGTAAATAAATATTTACGAAAGCTTGGAAATCTAAAAAGAGTACTCTTTTCCTTCATTATTGCTGCTTACCTCAATATTTGTCTGTTTGTGTCCTAATTGATCAGCAACGATCACAT